>JAQQZR010000021.1:7314451-7334918 GCA_030068235.1 Notoglanidium macrostoma | reverse complement strand
AACAACCGCTCAACTAAGTAAAGAGAAACAACAGTCCGTCATTATCCAGTCTCTTTTAAAGTCATAAAAATAAAGAACAAAATTGAATTAGAAGGTGACCCCAAACTTTTGACTGGTAGTGTATACACAAACACACATTTTCCTACAGGATTCAGTTTCCCTTGTCATTCAGAAATGGCATTTCAAATAACTGCTCCTGAATCCTTGATAGGCCATTCACGATCACTAGCCTGCTTGTATAAGGATGCAGTATGTCAAATGAGGCCAGATCCTCTATGTGAAAATAAAGATGAATAGCCATAGTCTGTACTCTTATCTTGGTGTATGTCTGTACATGGCTGTGTGTTCATGTGTCCCTCAGGACGTGTAGGTGCTCATCCATCAGCCTCCATTAGTGAGTTAAGAGGACAGGCATCCACAGATTTTTGAAGGATGAAGGACACCCTCCTTCCTTACCTTAACAAGGTCAACACTTAGGACTTGAACCTAGATGCCACATATATGCTACACACACACAAAAAGAAAACCTGTCTACACACAAACAGCATTGCAGAGCCTAGTGTCTAAAGTCCCTGGCTCTTAGTGGCAGAGATAATGTCTGTTCTTTGGAGGAATGAAATGAAAGTGTCTCTGAGAGGCTGCGCCTTTGTGGGCTGGATAGACTGAGTACACGCAGTCCATTTACTCCATTCATCTTGCCTTCAGTCATCAGATTTAAGGTCAGCTAGAGTAAGACACACACACACACACACAGACACACCCACACACCCACATACACCCACATACACACACACACACACACACACACACACACACACACACACACACACACACACACACACACACATACACACAGACAAAGCTTTTGTTACTGTCCTTGAGGTTAACTCTAACCTTACCCTTAGTAGCCAAAAGGAAACATACGCACACACACACACAGACTTTTGAGCACTTTATTAGTAGTATGTTTATGCTTGCAAAATATAAAAATCGCTCCACTGTGCTTGTTGCTTTTTTTTCCTATAATTGTCTGTTCCAAAAGAGATGAGTTTCTTCCATAGCAGTTTTAAGTGTTCAGTGTCTGAACCCTCTTGGAAAAATGGGGGTTCTTTAACTTGTTCCTTTGTGTAGATAATCAGTTCTTATCCACATACGTTCTTATGTAGAACCCTTCAACAGAGGATTTACATAATCAGAGAGAGTTTAAGTACCCTTTTAGGAAGCAAAGAACCCCTCTCTATTCAAAAAGCCCTCAATATGACATGGAACCAATGCAGTTATATACAGTAGGATGTAGAAATTAACCTTAGCAAAATGTTGTTTTAATCCTCAATAATTGATTTCCAAACACAATATTAGTATATCAAATGACTGATCATGTATAAAGAAGTTTAGGATGTGGAATAGATAAGTGATATGGAGTCACATTTGTTATTTATTACATTGCAGAGCAATTCATGAGCGAGGCAGAATTCAGTCCAAGCTGATTCGAGCTGTTTATGGAGCTGACAGTGACACAAGTAATGCAAAAGCAACTCTCAAGTCTCTAAGTGCAAGGTATGAATTAGTCACATTTAACAAAAGCAGGGTGTTATTCTACACCGTCAGTAGATAGCAAGGTGTTTGTAACGGCAGTCGAAATACCAAAATAGTCAGCCCTGAACTCCAGGTGAATTACGTACCTGTAAGTGGAAGAGACAGCTCCATGGACAAAAATGATTTGTATGTTCGCGTAGATATGGCTATACATGCACCTACATACAAAGGGCTTCCAGTGCTCTTGAAAGAGCTGAGTCTTCAGGAGTTCAGGTTGTGCTGACTGAATAAATCTGGCTTTTTAATTCATTCCTAGGATTTCCAACGACATTGAGAATAATTATAGTCATTATATAAAATACTGAATAATACTGATTATATGATTAAAAGGGTTACTAATGTCTCAGTTGGAATAATGATTCAGGTTACTTAAGTGCTAGGGTGAGTCAAATAAAACATTTATTTCACATTGTTTTTTCCAAGTAGGTGTCACAAAAGTGTATAATTTTTCTCCATAATCTCCATTTCATTCAGTGCAAGTGTTCCAGTTCCACTCCAGCTAAGGTTTCAGCTTCTCTCATCTGTTAACCCGCACGTCAGTTGGATTTTTTTAGCATGCGCATTTTTGTAAGTTTCTGTCTGTTTTAACCTGTTATTATAATGCACACTGACTGACAAAAAGAAAGAACGACTGTGCAACTCGAAGAACCTTACCACACTTACGTCTGGACCATTCACCGTACACGTGCGTCTCTCATGGTTCCGTTCTCAAGGAAGCGTTCTCAGTTCCTGCAGTGCAAACACACAAAAAAGGGGCGCTGCTTCCTCCAACAGTTCTAAGAACTATGAAAAGTTCTTCTGGTCCGAATGCACCTTATGTATCATATTGCGGGCATCTATTAGCAGCAATAATATACTTATGGATTCATAAGTACGTTTTCATTAGTGTATAATTACCTGTAACTAAGAATTGTTGTGTTTTTGTTAGCTTAGAATGAGCCCTTTATGTCTACATAGGGAGCGGGTCCACCTCTACGGAGCCGCCATGTTGCGCCGCTACAGTAATCCAGAACGGACAAACCTCTAGAGAGCATCTTCCGTGTTTCCTGTTGTTACAAGTGGCAGCATGAGTCCAGCAGGAAGGACCAGAAGAACGACAAAGAAGAAGAAATGAAGACAAGGAAGAAGACAGAAGGGGAATCTGTGTTTGCCGGTGCTGGATGACAAGTTTGAGAACCCAAATTTTGGACAATTTGGATCATACTTATTATTTTGCCCAGAAAAAGGAAGAGAGTGTGAATGTAGGTACTTTGGAAGTACGCTACTTCGACATGATGGCCACCGTACATTCTAATACATGTTTGGAAAGGGAGGGTCAGAAAAATTCAGTCGGTTGAATCCTTCATAGTGGCTCATTAATACATACTCATTGTTTTGTCTGTTAATATAAGTGCTTGTTGTGGGGCATGTGGCTGCTCAAGTTGTACATGATCACATGACTGTACTAAGCACACAGCCTATACCTATGCTTATAGCTCAATAACTTACCTAAACCTCCCAGAAACATTGCTTCCCTAAGAAGTGCATTTAAACATCATCTATACGTTATTATTCTGCATTTTGGTGGGGTTTTTTGGGATTTTTTTGTATTTGACCAATATTTTGTTTCATTTTGGTTTCGCTGGGGAATGATAGAAAAGAGCACGTCTTCATACAGAAGATAAAGTGCAAAACCTCTTTCCCTACAGGATATAATGGAATCTTTACCAACATGTCAGTATATATTACCTGGGAGGTTATTTCTACTGCTAATTTTACAGACACATGCACATGCAATCTGTAACAGGTCTAAAATCCCAGAGATACTCCAGTGATCATTACATTACCCCGCCTCCTCACATCTGAACAGTGCTTTAGAGGCACCTTAATGATGTTTCTTTCAATTCATTGAGTTGATATTTCAGCTTCATCATTTACGTGTACATTGTGGCGAGTCCTTTCCCACAGCTTGAGTTTGATGTGACATTGAGTTGAATTCCTGAGCGGCTGAGCCTTGTTGTTTATAAGTAGGATGAGAGAGAGAGAGAGAGAGAGAATATGTGTAGAATAGTGGCATCAAATCTCAGCACAGCATTTTCATAGTCTTATTCATCATTTTCAGTTCAAATTTGAATGCAGCAGTGGATTAATCTGTCTCTCCGCTTCTCTTTACACATCCAGATCAATGGCACAGTTCATGTTTGATCATGTAAATGGAGTCAACACTAGTAGGTTGAGAAGCTGTAGCTAAATATTTACTGAACACTTAATAAATTATAGACCATTAATAATCTCATGTGAGTGCACCTGAGCTTAAGGTTCAATATTACTTACATATTTAGTCTATTTTACAAAATCAGTTTATTGGTCCGGTGATAACGAATAAACATGACGTGCATGTAGAAAACTAAAAGCATATTCTTTGGTATCGTTAGATTGGAGATTAAAACAATGCTACTACATCGAATTAAAACCAGTTTTCTATTAGAGATTAGACTAATCCAGTACATTCTGTTCCTGCTAACTGCATTTCAGTGCCTTTGTATGGTTGTGTATCATCTTCAGTTCAAATTTCTCCATGCTCTGACCTCTTTATGCGGATACGCTGATGGATTAATCTCCCTCCTCCTTTCTCTCTGTGTACACATTCAGCTTATTAGCCCAGTTGATGTTTGACAATGATAATGGAAATTGAGTCAACATTAGCAAAAGGTTATTATGATCATTACAATACATCTTCATGACAATTCCAAGTACAGAATCGCTTACTAAATAGTTACCAATGTTCAAATTGAATGTCCATTAAAATGATATCATAGTCCATTAAATAATCTTGCGTTTGTTTCAGAATCTCTGTAAATCACAGGAAGTGAGATCGATGTTGAATCCACATCGGAAGTTGCATGAGATCTGCGTCTCAGTCCTGATCTCAGATTTAACCCTATTTATTTGTGTGATATTCGTTCATGCAAGAAGAAGGCAGTAGCTCTGTCTGACAGTTTAATTTAACCACAATGTGTCATAAATACACTACAAATTGCCCTTTAAGGAAAACATTCAACATGTAAATTTAACAGTATTCATTAATTAATAGCTTTAAGGTCCATGAACAGAGGACATAATAGGAGATCGGATCCAAATCGGAGACACTGCTTATCTCAAGGACGATATTTTCACAGATAAACTCACGACTTAAATCGAATTAAATAAAGTGAGCTGTGGGCAGAAGGTGGCACGGTGGTGCACTGGTTAGCGCTGTCGCCTCACAGCGAGAAGGTCCTGGGTTCGATCCCCGGGTCACCCAGGGTGCCTTCTGTGCGGAGTTTGCATGTTCTCCCCGTGCACGCGTGGGTTTCCTCCAGGTGCTCCGGTTTCCTCCCACAGTCCAATAACATGCAGATTAGGTCAACTGGCTGTTTGTCTGTGTTGGCCCTGTGGTGGACTGGCGACCTGCCCAGGATGTACCCGGCCTCTCGCCCGAAGATGCTGGGATTGGCTCCAGCTTCCCCGCGACCTTGACGGATAAAGCGCTATAGATGATGGATGGAGGGCAAAACAGAGGAATTTACAGGTAGCTTCAAACCATCTGTACATTTTCTCTACAGGAGCGCACATAGAATAAACAAAATACATTAATGTTTACATTAATATTTTATTAACTCACCAAGATAAAATATCCTACATCTTATACACATGTACTGATATCATGTCCTCGATTACTAACTTATGACTCCATTAAGTTGTGTGCACAATTCACTACTGGATCAAGTGCTATTTTAAAGGCTTTGATAATGAGAGTGGAAGCCATATTGTTAAATTAAATACAATTTGCAGTGATTAATGCGATCATTAAATCCAGGACTATTTATGCAGCCATACAGTATATTCGCAACATACGAGACTACTATGAGATCGTATTAAAGTTTTTTCTAGCATTTGTCATCTTCTCATTTATATATTGTGATGTTTAGTCTTTCTGTAATTTTTTTATTTTAAATAGTCTTTTGTTTTTATATCCCATCATATTACATTTGACAGCAAAGAGAAACAAAGCCTAGTGTTTTTTTCTTTTCTTCTTTTTTCTTTTTTCTTTTTTTTTAGTGGTCTAGATGTTGCCGAAAAACCATATCAGGTACAGTGTTGGTCAAGAAAAGCAGACATGTACTTTATAGAAATAAATATCAACAACAAACAGGCAAAGAACTAAATTAGAAAACTAAAAAAAGACACAAAACAGAACCACAGCTGTTTTTAGCAATACACACAAGTAACGAGCAACAGGTGAAACTAATTAATCACCATAGCAACGGCACAAGGAGAACAGAAAACATGGACCATATAAGGATTTGGGACAAACAGTGCAGAGAATATAAAAGTAGAACAGGAAGTGAAGCATGATTTGTGTAGAAAATGAATTGCTGATTCTTTACAGCTGACTCTTTTCTTTTGTTGAGTTTGAGACTAAACAAATTTGTCTGAACAAAATCAATGTTGAGCAACGGTTCTTTTCCGCACTTCACCAGAGGCTTGTTGTCACCTGTTTGTGCTTTAGTCTTGTTTGCCGAGATTATACTAATGCAATACAAGCTGTTGGAAATATCTTACTGGTGCTTTTGCTACAATACAAAATGCGTGTTTATTCTTCATTCATCCGGAGTAGACGAATGTTTTGACATTTTTTTGTTTGTTTGTTTAGGACAGTGGTTCCTAATACCCGATCAACTCAGATTGGAACGGATAGCCGGACTAAAGTACAACATAGATTTAGTTTTAGGAAGTTGTAGAAACTAAAAAAATAAAGCCGTGGAAATATTTACTGAAGGAATTGATCCATCATGATATTCTTGCTGTGGTGCTGCAGTGGGGTGTTTTTCTGAGCTGTTACACTGTCTGTTTGGTGGAAACAAAAAATTGATTTCATCTCTGAACCAAAAATAAACTTAGCACAGTGATACTGTTTTTTTTTTTCTATCTGCATTGTTTTTCTTTAAAAAGCAGCAATATATATGACATGTACTTTTGTGTTTAATACACATTAATGAACAACATTTATAATAAAGATTTATGTCATAAAACATGTTATTATATTAATTAAACAACATAAATCCACTCAGGATGAATTAAAATATTCGACCGACTGAAATCTGACCTACCAACTGTCTATCATAAAGCCTTGACTTCTAGTCTGCTGAGAGAGAGAGAGAGAGAGAGAGAGAGAGAGACAGAGGGAGGGTGTGTGTGTGTGTGTGTGTGTGTGTGTGTGTGTGTGTGTGTGTGCGTGTGTGTACAAGAGCACTGTGTACTGTCTCTGGCTACAGGGATCTGCTTCACCTGACCTGAGGCCATAACTGCTTGATCAACAGAGGTGTAAGAGTTCCAGTACTGTAGACGTACAATACGGTCCAAAAGTTTGAGACCAAGAACCGTTTTCATCATCCATACTTAATAAACTTTACTCATTTCCTATATACAGTTGCAGGTGGACGTTTACATATACATGAACTCTGTAGAATGGTTGTATAACATGCATCTTACAAGAATTTGGTGCACAGGTTTGAATTTATTTTGGGTTTTCTGAAATCCAAATTAAACACACAGGGTCAAAATATACATACAGCACACCTAATATTCGGATAAATGTGCCTTGGTAAGTTTCACCTTGACAAGATGCTTTTGGTAGCCATGAACAAGCTTCTGGCAGAATTCTGGTCGGATAGTTGACCACTCTTCTTGACAGAATTGGTAGAGTTCAATTAAATTTATGTGTTTCCTGGCATGGACCCGACTTTTAGTCACAGTCCACATATTTTCGATAGGGTTGAGGTCAGAACTTGTTATAAGCTTAATGTTAGTCTGCTTCCATAACCAGATTTGATGTGTGTTTGGGGTCATTGTCCTGTTAGAACACCTAATTGTGTCTAAGTTACAATTGTCTATCTGTTGGTTTGAGGTTATGCTGAAGAATTATGAGGTTCTTCATTATTCCATCCACTTTGTATAATGCATCATTTCCACTTGCAGCAAAACAGCCCCAGAGCAGGTTCTACCACCACCATGCCTAATAGTTGGTAGAGTGTTTCTCTGTACTGCTGATCATTGTGGACAAACAGCCTAATTCTTCTTATATGTCCATAAACTTTCCTCCTGAAGGCCTTTTTCTTTGTCTATGTGGTCAGCTACAAACTTTAGGGGCTTGGATGGCAGCCTCTCAATCCATGTCGATATAAACTCTCTTATCTGTAGTCAGCGTTCCAGTAGATTCCAGTTCATGGCAGGCCTGTGCCTTGGTTCCTGGGTTGTTTGTAACCATCTGAACCAATATCTGAACAGAAGCTGAGGGTTGTTTTCCAGATTTTGGCAAAGATCATACACCTCCAGTGGTAGTCAGTCAAGATCACTAACAGGAAGTTAAGAGGCCTTGGCAAATTAAAAGACATTTTGGAATTTTCAGCAAAACTGAATTAATAATCTAAGTAGGTGTTGTTATATTTTTGACCTTGTGCTGATTTCAGAAAACCCAAAATAAATAAAACTTGTGCACCAAAGTCTCGTTTTTTGATTTATATTGTACATTCATTCTTCCCGAGAAAAAGGACAGTTCAAAGATGTCATAGAAAGCCCAATACTGCTATGATACGTTTTCATGTCTATAACGACTGAATGTAAACTGTAGTGTACAACAATAGTGAAGACTTTATTACGCCAAGCCTATATGCATAAACATTAAAGATGTGCTACATTTACTGTTTGACGTGTGTGTCACATGACATGGAATCAATGCAGCCCTATAGAAATAGAGCTGACATTAGGAAAAGGTCATCATTATCATCATAATTCTTCCACATGACAGTTTCAGATTGAGAATCGGTCGATAATTATTTGCTAATGCTAATGCACTTTTCACTGTTGTAATAACAAAGACAAAATGTGCCCTTGCTCAGTTGGCTGTCTCACCTGAGAAATTTCTAGATTAGGTTACATTAAGAAACATGAACGTGGGACAAATCAGCAGGAAATGTGACGCAAAATATAAGAGAAAGGAGGAGAGGATGGGTTGATAAGAAGAGAGAATCAGTAGCAGTACTTTTGTTACTCTATGTTCGGGTTCAAGGTTAGGATTGAGTCATCTTCATATTCTTCATGTGTGTGAAAGAGAAAGAGATACTGACAGTATGAAAGCCATTTTATTTCCGCCACACTCCGTGTCTATTTCTCTCAATTCCTCACTTGTTCCCTTCCACCATACTTGTTTATAGCTATCATTTTTCAGCCGGTAGGTTTCTCCATTTCAATTCCCACCCTTCTTGCCGATGCGCAGTCGAGAAATTCATGCATAGGAGGTAATGAGGGGAAAAGCCTTTGTTTTAATTCAAGTACAGTTCTCTCAGTCTGTCAATTAAAGTGACACATGTTGTAATTCTGGCGTTATTTAATTCGACCCCCCTTCTAAACTCTCAGAGACACTTGATATTTTTTTACTCAACACTTGCCCACCGAGGCATGGCTGCTGGAGCCAGATAACTGACTTTGTCCCCTGTCCTTCTCCAATCCTGTTTAAACACAATACAACTCAGTTGTGAATAGAAGGACTATTTCTGTTCTATACAACACCATGGACTTCAGTTTCGAACAGTTCTTTTTGTTTTCTTTTTCTCAGGGGTGGCTAGTGCCTTGACTGAAGGTAGGAAAGCAAGCAAGTACAGCAGAAGTGGGAGATGGAAATTATAGAGCTGAGGAAGTCTCTGGACATTAACAGCCCAGCAGTCACTGCTAATAAACTTTGAAAGAACTGGAGCCATATTTTTTTTATAGACAGATGGCTCGAATCCTTCAGATTCCCCACTACCTTTGCTGCTCACAAGCACAAAAGAGATTAAATGTTTAATCAAGTGGTCAGTATAAACCTCATATTCTGTAGCTTTTGATTTTTATAACAGTACTGCAATGATCAGTATTGATTTTATCTAAACTATTACCAATATACCAATTATTTCCAATAACAGTGTTGATGGAAACCCTTCCACATGTTCGAAATCACATTAGCAGGATATCTGTAATAGAATTAGGAATTCAAGCACATAGATTATTATTCTTGTTTTTAGACTTTGGGGGGGGGGAAATGTAAAATGGGTCATTTGCACAGAAATTGTCATAGATTTCCACCCAAATGTTCTATTTGCATATTTAACAATTTTGTTCATTCTGCTTTCATTTGAGTGTGATTGCTCCTTCTTGTGTAGTGATGACATGGCAAACTCTTTTAGCCAGGGGAGGAAAAAGGAAATTGCAGATCAGTGCTGAACATTTCTTTTCCAAGAGTGGATGACTCATAAACTGGATGGGATGGGTGGCCTCACATGGAGAAACCATCAGAGCAAGTGGACTTGAAAGGGGAGTTTATGAAGAAATGTGAAGTCTTGGTGAGATTCTGAGCCAAGCCTATCTACACTGTTTGGTTGCAGTAGTGGAGATATTAAACAAGATGCTCTGAGCACAAATGACTCCCTGTTGACAGATCTAACAGGATAGGAAAAGATGAGAGAGGAGATGATTATTCTTTGGTAGATCTACATAGACCCATGTGCTGATTGTGTGAAAAAGGAAACAGAGACCATCTCTCTCACACACATGCAACACTGACAATGCTAGGTACATAATGTAAATATGGTTGTATAAACACCAGGGGCAGTGAGAATGACCCCTTTAACAAATGTTGTGGCATGTTGCAGTATCAAATGGCCATCTTCCTCTAGGAACCTTGCCAAGGTGGCAGCAAAGCAGACGTCTTAGGTTAAGTCTACATTAATACAATTTAAAAAGAAAACAATCTCCATCCATTATCCAAGCAGATTGTCTACTTTGCAGTAGGTTGCTAAGTTGCAGATCACTTGAGTAATAGCTTGCCTCCTGCACATTTAGGCAATTGTGGAATAATAAAATGCAGAATTTAACTGCACGACAACAGCTAAGCAGCAAGACAACAAGGTCAGCAACGCTTGAAATTCATTATGTGTGCTGCATTCACCGCTGGTAGTCGAGACTGATGCCATGTGTTTTCTTCTGGAAAAGGGTCACGTGATGAATCAGGGAAGGATACGTCGTGACTAAGATCCAGTCAGGAATGGGTGGAACATGGGTGTCTGTATCATTGTTTCCAAAACTTTACATTTCTGGCCGTCCACACTAAAGTGCAACTCTGGAGTTTTCAAACTAAAATGGGGCAAGCAGTGTTTCCAAACTCTCAAATTTAGGACTCTGGAGTAGTATGGACGCTGGGTGTAAACATAGCAAAAGTAATGCGTTTTAAAACTAAAACATATTAATGAGGAGCTAGCATTGGAGTGGCACGCCTCTAAGTAATGCCTATGAGGAGCTGCTCTTCATAGAGTGGTATATCGCAGTAGTAGCCAGGCCTGCCAACCTATGGGCCAGTCTCTATTTAGACAGGGGATCTCCCTTCCTGTGTCATTCCCTCTGAAACTGATAAACAGTTGATCTGATTATTGAATCTCAGTCTGGTCCACATACCATAGGGTGCATACTCAGTATAGCTAGGTATACTCAGTGGGTTCACCCTTCAGGGAATGATTTGGGATCAGTAGATTGGTTAACAAAAGTGGGTGCTGGGCAGAAACCTTTGGTACAATCACATGGTCATTCTGGAGTTGTCCAGCCACTGGTGTGTGCATGATGAGGCATGTGATTCTCCACACTTTTGGCAGAAGTTAACATTGGCTAAAAGGTAGTTTTTGAAGAGAAACCCCTTTAGAAAGATTCCGTTTGCATCCTGCATGAGCACATAAGGGGATTCTGGGATCATAGTCCAGTATAAGGGTGAGATCTTGAGGAAGTGTGGAGGATGATGGCTCCTTGCTCCTCTCAGAAAGGCTATGACAAGTTTTTAAGCTGCCATTGAGACACCATCTTACACTTATTATCGGAGTCTAGCTAAGCCTTGCAAGCTCAGTGGTGGAGAGTGTGGTATGGTGAAGGAGAACCACTCAACCAGCACTATTCACAGGCCTCCAAGGTACACAACAGGTTTGAAAAATGCACGATACAGGAATAAGAAAGAGACCGATATGACAACTGTAGTTATAAGATAATATCCCGTGGTCACTTTGTGACTTTGTTGAAGCGCATTCACACACACACAAGAAATTATCCAGGATACTCTCACTGCCCCTGGTGGTTAGGAGGGGTGAAATTGAACCTCTTTATATGCTTGGGAATGCTTTAGTATAGTTCCAATCAGATGAAGCGTGAAGTGCTTCTCCACGCTCAGAGAAATAAAACAATATTGCACCTGGCTGTGTGCCAGGAAGCAGCAAGGGGCCCAGCTAAAATTTTATGAAAACTCAGCATGGTGTTGGAACAGAAATGCTGTGTCTTCTATGAGTGCTCTTTTGTCCTTTTATTGGCACTTGGTATTCTAAACGTTACTTGGTATCTTATGCCCTTATCTCTTTAAAGGCTTTTTCCTGAGCTTGTTTTATATAACCATCCTAGATAATTAGGCTACTATATAAATGACCTTGGCAGCTTTGTCCTGTAATAAAGTAAAAGCAGCACGTGCACACACACACACACACACACACGCACACATACAGATCATAGGAGGCTCAGGGCCAGATATGTACGTCAGGAGGTGCAGTGTCGCAGTGTAAATTGCTATTTGATGCGGCTGCAAAGTACAATTGCAGAATCTCTGAAATTAATGTTCGGTTTACTAAGCACTAAGTTGCCATGTGTATGATGCCAAAACTGCCAGTACAAAGCACAAGCATATTTTTCACATAGAATGTGGCCTAAGTATCTCTGAAAATGGGTACAATGTGCTCAGTACATCTGTCCCTCAATCTCTGCGCACACACACACACACACACACACACACACACACACACACACACACACACACACACATATATATATTTATAAAGACTAACTAAAGCTAAAAGCTGTGATAGTGTTAGAAAAGATCTCTTGGACTATATGAAGTAGTGTGTGGGTAGTGTGAATATAGGTGTGAGATCCTTGTTGGAGACAGAAGAGTGTGTATGATTTGCTTTTTAACATGTGTTTTTTTTATTCTAAATATACACACCGATCAGCCATAACATTAAAACAATCTTTCTAATATTGTGTAGCTCCTTCTTTGGACCACATTTTGTAGACATTAACCACTGCATACCAGGAACACCCCACGAGACCTGGCATTTTGGAGATGTTCTGACCCAGTCGACTAGCCATCACAGTTTGGTCCTTGTCAGTGCTGCTCAGACTCTTACGCTTGCACATTTTTCCTGCTTCCAACACATCAACTTCGAGAACTGTCTGTTCACTTGCTGCCTAATATATCCCATCTCTTGACAGGTGCCACCGTAATGAGATAATCAATGTTATTCCCTTGGCATGTCAGTGGTTTTATTGTTGTGGTGGTTCAGTGCATATGTACTGTATTTATTATATTACTGGTGTAAGCTATACAGGGCATTCTGACTGGTAATATTCTTTATGAGTTCCTTCACTGACTTGCGGGATTTTTAAAAATGCATGAGCCTATGTATTAGTTGTCCTTCAGTGACAGATATCCTGAAATTATATGTACAGCATGTAATATGTGTTTGTATTTGTATTTATATGTTCTCCTCACAGTACACTATGTGTGACTAAGGGAGTCCTGCCCATTCCACACAAAAACCCCACAGTTGATCTCTGTGTTTGCCCTGAAAAAGCACCTGATTTATTCATGTCAGCGGCTGTATGCTCCATAATGCAGTGGATCAAAAGATACATTATACATTGGAGCACCTTTCCCCTCTACATTCATAGAGTACTGTAATCATGTTAGGATAATGCCCGATCATGACTTTTTTGTGCTGTGGCAGCTCAGAGGCTTATGCCCAGATGACCTGTTGCAAAAAGGGATAATCCAGGCAACGTCATCACCCAGTTGCATACGTATAACACTTGGAGGCTTGACACAGACAGACTGAAGAGCACAAGTAAATTTCATGAGAAGTAAGCAGAAAAAGGTCACAAAGTTTCAAAAACTTACTGATAAGAGGCAGGTTCAAAGGCCGGCTGCAGACACCAAATGTGACTTTTGCTGGGGTCTAAGCCTTGTATTTTGCGATTGCTGTTTTCATGTTTTGAGCCTTGTTGACCAAGTATTCTTTGGATTTGCCTTTTATCTGGTATATTTGTGAACTTCTGTACTTGACCATTGTGCTCACTGTGATACTGATTTTGGATTCTGTCTTGGAGTTTGTGAATAAACCTCCTGCAAACGAATGCTCACATATCTATTTCCTGTTCCACTAATATAGCAATATTCCAAAGTGAACTTGGTGCACCATTCTCTGGGCCTCAGTATAACAAGCCAGTAACAAACTGCTTGGAAGGAATAATGTCAAAGGAAAGACAGTTAGTGAGACAAGGATCACTGCCTTGTGCCTACTTAATTTCTGTCATTATAGCCCACTTTACAGGGGAACTTGTGGGTTCCTCTTGACTGGTTATGATTCACACTTATGAGATAAGTCATCTTCTTTAATGTTTTTGGATGTAAATAAAGGCCATTGTGCCTGATGATTAAGCCATTTCTGTGGTATCACATACTCCATCTTACAGTACTCTGATCACTCATGCAGCCAGTATCTCCATTCTTCAAAACCACTTTCATAGCAAGCTAGTCTTCCCAGTATTTTTTTCTAGAAAGAAGCAAAATGATCTGCCAATTGAATGAAAACAGAATTATTAAAAATGTCCAGAAATACGCTTAATAGGCTTATATTTTCACGTCATTGTGGTTTTTGAGAATACAGCCACATTGACATCCGATGCTACACATATTATCATGATGCTTTCTCTATGAAAAAACAGCACGGATATTTAAAAAAAAAACAAAAAAAAAAAAACCTCTTATGTGATTAATAATGAAATGTTTTTCTGTGGGTCAGAATCATTGACATCCAGATCCACACTTCTGATCAGCTTATCTGACTTCATTTTAAGTACCTTTAAAATGAAAGTGACTGCTGTGGTCATGGGGTTGAATTATAATTCCTTTATCATATTCTCAGTCAGGACTAAATATAGCTCTCCAGCACTCCATTACCAGCTCTCGTTATTATTGGATTTCTATCAGTGCTGATGGCGCACATACACACATTCTTGCTATGTAAACGCATGAATTATGCAAACTGATTGGTTGTGCTTTTGGAGAAGGGCCAATTTTAGATTGTGTGATACAGCAGTTGTGTATTTGCAGTGCGGTTCAGTATTAAGACATATTGGTGTACACGATATTTTTAAAAGTTTAAGCAGGGCAGAGAAGCGAAGTAATGTGTGGTGCCATATTCACAAATAAATCAGTCAGGTCGTTAACGAATTGTGATTTACTGACTCAGTTTTGTGTATATGGTACGTACAACCACTGACTCAGCCACTCATGCACCAGTGATTGTGGTGTGATGAAAGAAAAAAAGACCATAACATCATTAGAAGGAATCAGTTCCAACTTATAGTTACATTTTTGTTACTGTGGTTAAAAACTGTGGAGCTCAATACCACTTTAATAAGCAGTCAAACTCCCTACACTGAAAGCATAATGTGGGAATTAATCAAAAGTACTTACTCTGTTTTGGTATTTATAGATGTATATTATTCCATGTTTGTTCTTGGCTGATCTTGAAGTGGTCTTCTGCTGTTATAGCCCATCCACCACAAAGTTTTGCATTCCGATGCCTTTCTGCTCACCACCGTTGTAAAGAATGATTATTTGAGTTACCATATATTTCCTTTCAGCTCAGACCTGTCTGGTCATTCTCCTCTGATCAACAGAAAGCTGATTCTGCGTAAGCTCTAGAGATTGACGCGTGTGAAAATTCCAGAAAATCAACAGTTTCTGAAATCTACTCTCAGTCCAAGTCACCGCGATCACATATTTTCCTCATGCTGATGTTTGATATCAATATTAACTGAAGTTCTTGACCTGTGATTCTTATGCATCGCACTGCTGCTACATGACTATTTTCCAGCATTCACCCAAAGAAGTCCGGATTTGTTTAATCTCTATTACTCCCATTAGCTGTTCCTGTAATAAATTGCATCATGCAGTTTGTATTTGCATTTTATTGCATTCACATGGAATAGCCAGTTGCCTGTTGCCCGGCCAAAGTGCATTGTCCTTCCATGTTTCCAGTGTGCTTTTGAAAGCACTCCAGCTAGAACGCATTAGCAGCCTTTGTTCCGGCTTGCATTACTCATAAAATCAGCATCAACATTTATTCTTAGAAAGCCAGGAATACATTGGATTCTTAATGAAACTGAGTGACTCAGCTCAATTATGGTCCGAGAAGAGCAGAGAAAACCAGTAAAAAGGAAAAAAAAAGCAAACGAAACAAAAAACAAATCCACATTTGGCCTGAGAAAGCTTCTCTAAATTAGATTGGACTTCAACATTCAGACATTTACAAGACAATGTCTCCAAAAGTCCTCGTATAAAACCCACTACTAAAGATTTATTGCATTCTGTAATTACTGACTCAAGCCTGTCATTTTGGTGCTGCTGTACCAGAAGCATTCAGAGACTTTACTTAGATTCTTTTTTACATGAACCAGGGAAAGGGCATTTCATCCATCCTCTACAGTGTATATTATATCCATCACTACTCTAATAACGGCACACAGAGTTCACTGCTGCAGTTCATTCTTCTTTAGATTAAAAACAAACTTAAGTATTTTCCCTTACATAGACAAAAATATGATCTATTGCATCCATGAAGAGTTCTTTCAAAAGCAGAGATATTCTTGGGCAAATTAGATTTCCTGAAAGTTTTCCATCTCTCGGCACTCTAGCTCAAGTATTGTATACCATGTGTGTGCGTGTGTGCGCACTCTTTAATCCATCAAGCACACAAATAAATCATTAGTAAAGCAGGTTTTAGGTGGGTCAGTGTTTTAAGGCTTCTTTTATGATATATTCTGTGTATTATATATATATATAAACTCCCCCCTCACGTCCCCTACTTGGGCAGTGGTATGTGCGTATATGTTCCTCAACCTCAAGTCCTCTACCAGAGGCCTGGGAGTTTGAGGGTTCTGCGGAGTATCTTAGCTGTTCCTAGAACTGCACATTTCTGCACAGAGACCTCAGTTGTTTCGGAGCTGTTGGAGCCGCTCTCCAAGTTTGGGAGTCACAACCTCTAATGCTCCTGTTACCACAGGAACCACTTTGGACTTCACCTTCCCCATCTGTTCCACTTGTTCCTTCAAGAATTGGTACTTTTCCATCTTCTCGTGCTCCTTCTTCCTGATGTTACTGTCAGCTGGGATTGCCACATCTATCACTACTGCTGTTTTCTGCTCCTCATTAACCACCACTCTGTCTGGTTGGTTGGCCAGCAGCTGCTTATCTGTCTGGAAGTTGAAGGTCCACAGGATCTTAGCTCTGTTGTTCTCAATGACTTTCGGTGGTGTCTCCCATTGTTAACTTCTAGCCCATACTTGGTGCGGTTGTTTCTGTACACTATCCCTGCCACTTGATTATGCCTGTTCTAGCTTGCACCTTGCACCCAGCTACTATGTGTTGGACAGTCTCAGGTACGCCTTTGCACAGCCTGCACCTTTGGTCCTGTCTTCTATGGTAGACCCCTGCTTCTATGGATCTGGTGTTTAGGGCCTGTTCTTGTGCTGCCATGATCAGAGTCTCTGTGCTGCCCTTCAGGCCAGCTTTTTCTATTTCTGTAAGTGACATGATGCTAAATATTATTTTTCCAATGTGAAATTCTATGTGTTTTGCTCAATTTCGTTAATGAGTGTGAATAAATGTAATATGTTAAAATAGTGGAAAATTTAAGGAAAAGCCACTGACTGTTACGCTGCTGACAGAGCTTGGGGCTATATCTTTGCTTACATGGAAGAGTCACTGTAAATCAGTCCACTTCTGAGTTGCAGACTGATCACCTTTATCGTCTGTTTCAATCCTGATGGGTGTGAGCTCTTCTCGAATGACTCCACCCCCTTCCATAAGGCGTGGGGTCTCATTGAATGGCTGGATAGGTTTGGAAATAATTTAAATCATATGCTTTGGCCTTCACAGTCACCAGATTTCGACCCAGCTGGGTGTCTGCAAGAGATTTTGGACTGACCAACACCAGTTAAACACCAACTGAGAAAATATCTTCTGGAAGAAAAACACTTTACTAACACACGCCTTATACCAAAGAAGATTTCAAGTGATTTCACTGTCGCAGACAAATTTCCAATGTCAGAATAAAATCATGAGAGTTTTACTAGAGTAACTGCGTGCTCCTGTCATTGCGATCGTTTGGTGTAAGGCGGTCAGCGTAGCTGTCTTTTCCTTTAATTTGTCACCTGTCTGCATATTACTGATTATATTGTATCACTGGTCTGTGCAAATATAAAACAAACGCTTGACGTTTAGTCACATGACCTCTAATTTCCATCATCAGGAGGGGATTTACTTGTTCACGTTTAAAAGCATAAATACTGCTTGTAGTTCTAATAAACAAGATGAAGACAAATTATTTTAAGAATTGAAAGAGTTAAGAGGTATATTTCTGCAGTCTTAATTGCTGCCATTCACCTTATCTTCTAAATGAGTGTATTCAGTTTGCACGTCGAATAAGCTTTCCCTCTAACGACCTCATGGTTTCTCTCTCATTTTAAATCCTAGGTGCAGTATACTGCACAAGAAGAACAGCTTAAGAAAGTCGAAGCCTTGGCTCGAAGCTATTCTGTTATCATTTTCCGTTAGCACCAGCGCGCCTTTAGTTTGTTATTGAGATTTCTCAGGCTGGATGAGAAACACACTCCTGCAGTCAGTGTTCTCTCTCTTCTTCTCTCTGAGGCGCTTTCCATATTTCAGATTCACCTCACACACAGGCTCACTGCGGTCTTGTGTGAGGCAATTGAACGTAACGCACATGAAACGTTGATGTCAGTAGCACCAAGCTTGTTTGAGAGAGATATCAAACCCACGGCTCCCCAGCTCCTCTCTTTTCACTCATGCGCTCCCCTCCCTTTTTCCTCTTCTCTCCTCCCAACCTCCTGCTGGGAACTGGTTCAGGAAAAACAGGAGCATCTCTGTTGTCTGCACAAGATTTAAGCATTCACAACACACACACAAATGCAAATTACTGTCATTTTCTTGCCTGGGATTCATAACAGTGTCTGTGTCCCGGTGGATTTTGACACAGAAAAATTCTGAAATGTAATATTGCAGTTGATTGGTTCAACTAAGGGGAAAAGAGGAACATCACTCAGGGAGAATGGAGCGAATATCTAAGAATCTCTCTCTCCCTCTCTCTATCTCTATCTCTCTCTTTCTCTGTTTGAAGTCGCAGCACAGTAGGACGATAGCATGATCTGGGGCCCGTTAATTATGAAGTGTGGTTACCCATCACTTTAACTGCACCCTAACTGCAGATTAAGGCGTTATGGCTGCCATTATACTGCCGCAGTTTATAACTCTGTTAAACAGGATTTAGCACCTGTGCTGAGACATACTCCCTCTCTGCTCCGCCTTGCTTATTCTCACCTTGGAAGACAGAAAGAGAAAGAGAGAGAGAGAGAGAGAGAGAGAAAGTGATTCAGAGAAACCTGAATATAGGATATCCTCTGTTTTGATGCTTTTCTTCTAGTCAATTACATTTCTGATTTAAAAAAGAATTCTGTTAATTGAATCACAAAATGGAGAGACACTTCTATGTTGTAGCCAATGAATATGATATTCATTATTTAACGGCACACACTCTAACGTCAAACCAAGGAGATAACGTCACACGTGCTGACGTTACAAGCCAAAATCTCTGTTTTCCCTCTTCACATGACAACGCTGAAAGCAGAAAAATCTTCACCCTGGAAGGGGTTTTGCATAGGGTCCGTTTTTACTGACCTAAAACCGTGTCGGCATGAGGATGAAAGGCCAAAGGAAAAAGCTACGTTTTAAAAAACACCAGTGTACGTATGGACTAGGCTTTAGTATTTACATGGTGAGGGTAATTACGTAACATTTGTGCGAACTGAAAAAACTGTTTTTGTTTCATTTTCAAATAGAAAATGAGCAATAGATAGTGTGTACGTACTTAACTACGCAAGAATCGTCCACTTATTTTAAAGAGCAATCTTTATTACTATTTGTTGTGGTCAGGGAAAACTGGTCTGAAGTCACTGTGGCTGAATTCCTTAAAACAGCCATAAATGATGAAAAAACAGGGTTTGTTATAACCTGCTTTGACATCTCTACTTTGAAAAAACATTTCTATTCATGAATATATTTTACCACAAGGTCATGGAAATGTTTTTATTTAGGCTAACCTTTTAACCTTCTACCCTTGTCTTGGCTTTCTACACACTAAAACTGTGCTGCATACGGAGCCAGTTTAACAAATGCAAGCCTCGTGTGTTACGTTTATAATCAGACACCAAAATGCTCCAGCGTCATCATTAGCAATACAGAGAAGAGTGTTGAAACATGCTGTACAGATGACAAAGAGCAAAAAATGTTATACTGACCTAATAAAAAGAGACAGAACAGAACCGGCTGAATTAATCAGCCGAATTATTTCCACGTTAACGTTAGCACAAACAGAGATCAGCCAAGTGAAGAGATGACGATGAGATTTGAGTGACCTAGTTCAGGTGATGAGGCAGAAACTGATGAGGAGGATGGTGATAATCAAAATGAAATAACGTATGACCTATTATAAACTTATCAGGCTTTAAAACGTGACTGTATTGTTGTTATAAGTAAGTTAGGTTATAAATGTATAGATAGGTAAGATCTCTTTTATCCATCCATCCATTATCTATAGCGCTTTATCCGTCTGGGTGGCGGGGAAGCTGGAGCCAATCCCAGCATCTT
>JAQQZR010000021.1:7298037-7308517 GCA_030068235.1 Notoglanidium macrostoma | reverse complement strand
TTGGACTGTGGGAGGAAACCGGAGCACCCGGAGGAAACCCATGCACGCACGGGGAGAACATGCAAACTCCACACAGATCGGAGTTGAACCCAGGACCTTCTTGCTGTGAGGCGACAGTGCTTACCGCCGCACCACTGTGTTTTGCTGTCTTGATTCCTAAAATAAATACAAGTCATATTTCTTTTTAAATAAATGTTCCTTTACGTGCTTGGTAGAGACCTTGTTGCGTCTCCGTGGCACTCAGGGAAAGTGAGTTGAGGAGACGCACCCGGATCCTCTCGATGGTGTCAAAGAGAAACCTGCATGACTGAGTCAAGCTGGAAATATGATGAGACAAAGGCAGTTGATTGTCCAGAACTATTCCCAGGTTGCATATGTTGTTAGATGATAAAGTGATAGTTATTTGGGCAAAGGTCTTTGCAGATGATATAAATCTTCATAGCACTGGCAGCAAGTTTACACTCTACATTAGTAATTGTTTCTGTTGCTTTTGATTTGCTTATATAACCTTTTTATTTAACAGTCATGCCAATGAAGCACACCTTGAACTTAACACAGAGAGACAGCAGAGACTTTGCACTGTCACTTTTTATCCCACCTCAGGGATAGAAAGGGATTAAAGTATTTCCTAATTTAACACCAGGCATCTGAAGGTGGACCCTTGGTGCTAAGTCTGTTATTCAACTTTCCTTTAGGTGAATCCCAATATCCTTCCTGCATTCCCCTGTAGAAGCCAGCTCAGTATCAACCTGCCCAGTTCTGTATAATGAGAATAGTTGTGACTGTCAAAACTTAAACTTATATATGCATGCGCAGACATTTGTGCTGGCACATCATGCACTATACATACTCATATTCTCCTATAGGGAGTTGACGCAACACTCTCGCCACACTGTTAAATGAGATGTTGGATTTATCTATAGGGGAAGATGATATGCTGGCTGCACAGTGGGTATGTTCAGGTTATGTAAATAATAGATCATTTGAAAAAAAAATATAAAATAAAATTCAGTGTGTTTGGCAGATAGAGTGTACTTTAACAGTTTTCTTTACTTTTCTTTTTCCAGCTGTTATTTGAAAGCATTTTCATATTAGAAAAATAATCAATTTACTTGTAATGGAATATTGAAAGCAGACATTTTGGTATGATGGTGGACATGTTGGTAGGGATTTTGTTTGGTAGACTTTTGAAAGTTTTGAAGCACAGTTCATGTCAGATCATACCGATCCATTTTTGCTGGCCATTTTTGCCAATAATTTCAATTTCCATTTTTTTGGAACAATTGACAACAATCGATAATTTCCATTACCCTCATAAAAGTTTTTTTTTCTTTACGAATTTTACAATACGATTTTCCAACTTAAAGGTCAGAGAAATGCAGAAACGTTTTTCCAAATAAAAAAAAATTATTCCCTGTTTTGGTTTGGAACGCTTTCCTTTTTCCACGCTCTCATGGTTGCCAGGTGAGTTCAGGGGTAGAGGCGCGGAGGCTGGTGTGTGTAAATCAGGTGTAAAACTGTTCTAAAATGTATCCTGCTGTCTGCAGTGAGTGTCAGACAAACCTGTCAACATGTCAAACCCCAGTTTCCTCTAGGCTCCTTCACTCCCCGTTAGCCATTTTTCATCTCTCCATAATGTCAGTCAGGGTGAGAAAAGGGGGACGGGGCTAGTCTGCATGCACCTGCAAGTAATGACCCCCTAAATGACCTCTGAATCACCGTGCTGAACCTTCTCAGTGAAGACCACTGGACTGTCAGAATCCTGCAGACTCTCACTGTCTGATTGTCAGAAACTCACCACTGCATATCGACATTTTCCTGCTGGGAGAAACACTGTGTGTGTTTGTGTAAAAGAGAGTCTTAGGGAATACAATTGGGCCCAAATAGCTAAACAGTGCAGATTTCCTGCTGAGTGCTGCATATATGGATGGCAATATGCCTAGTAATATATTTTAAAAATGCTCTTGATGTTACATGGTTAAATACTGGTCTCAATATTACCAAAGCTATTTCTATTGCCAAAAAAGTATGTATGCCATGATCAACACACACATACACACACACGCTAATCTGGATCAGGTTAAGAGTTGATAAGGAGCCAACAAGAAAAACAGAGAATTTGCAGTCTTCTGCCATTTCCTCTACTTAATAGACCAGCATCACATGATCCGCAAGGTAAAGAGAATTGGTTGTAATCAGCAGATCTTTTTGCTGGACTTCTTTTGTGGAACTGTGTCCTAAATTATTAACAGTTCCCCCATGGTCCAGTTTTGACGGCTATAGGAAAAATCCAAGCACTGTACATGGTGTGTTACTGAATTATTAATATCCTCATAAGTGTTATAATATACCCCATGCAAGATAACTATTTTTATTTTAATCCAAAAAAATTACATTCACCAGCATGACACCAAGTCCTAGTCATTCATATATTAATGTTTCTGTATGGTAGTGTAATCTGCTTTCCCTATAGCTGCACATGGCCAGGTATGATCATTGCCATGTCTTTTAATGATGCTCAGTATCAGATATTAGAATGTACTGATAATCTATATTACAGATATGCATGTGTATGTTTATGCCTATTTTTATTCAATAGTATTTGGAAAACGCCAGTATGTTTGCTTCAGATGGTTGGATGGATGGATGGATGAATAGATGGACAGGTGGATAAGTGGATGGATGGATGCAAAAAAGTATGGATGAATGGCTGGATGGATGGAAGGATGGGTGGAAGAATGAATAGATGGATATATGTATGTTGGTTAGATGGATGGATGAAAAGATGGATGGATGCGTGCTTACATGTTAGATGAATGGATGGTAGGTTGGTTAGATTGATAGATGGATGGGTAGATAAGTAGATGTATGCATGGAAGGATGGATGTATTCTTACATGCTTACATGTTAAATGAATAGATGGAAGCATAGATGGATGGGTGGATGGAATTTCACTCTTTCAGAATGAAATTTGGGCAAACCTCCGCAGTCTGGACTGTGTTTCTATTCATTATGTGTATTTGTATGTGTGCTTGTGTGTGTGTGTGTGTGTGTGTGTGTGTAGCCCAGCTCTGCTTAATTAGCTTGAGTGTGAGTTATATAGCAGGTGTGAGTCCAGAGTTAGAACTCATAAGCTGCCTCCATCCATAGGAAGCTCTGTTTCGCATTTGCCATAATAGAGTTCTTCTGGAGCTGAAGTGAAAGACACAAGCACAGGAGCTTTACTCTCTCCATCTTCATTCTCTCCACATACACACTGACTCATTTCCTGCTGTGTGTTTTTAAACGTGCACTTCACTTTAGCTTTAATACTGCATAATCATTTTTATCTACAGAGCCATCAGAAGAGCTGTGAACGTGCCATCAAGTCAAACCGACTGCATAAACCCTTCTGTCAAATTCTCTTTGCTGTTTGTTTCTCTTCTTTGCTACACTTTTATGGGCATCTTGCGACTAGCTTCATGGTTGCTGCATGTTACCATGCTTTGGTCTGCATTATATATTGTTGTATTGGAGATTTCATCACAAGCAAAGTCACCTATGACTATTCCCTCTCAGAACATGAATAATAAATTTCGATCTCTTTAGAATGTGCACAATGTGCCTGAATTAAAAATCAATGCACACGCTCTTCACTGCAAATGAATGTGAGTGGGGCACAGCTTTTTGTGGATGGAGATGTCAGTGTGGATGCCGACTCTCAGACAGAGCCATCAGTCAGTTCTTCAGTGCTCTCTAGTCATTGAACTCTAGTCATTACTGCACCACTTCAACCAGTTGGTGTATATTTCTTTCTTTTTTTTTTTCTTTTTGAGATGGAGGATTTGACCTAGAAGAAGAACAGCCAAGACATGCCTTGCTTCCAAATGTATGTAAGGGATAAAACCAGACAGGTATGCTGTTATAGGAAAATAAATAAAAAACAGGATGGTGTCAAGTAGTCTGACAAGAAGCGAAGTTATTGTTACCACCCTGAAGTTGATTAGTTTCTTATAACAGCACACCATGAAGTGTTTTATTCTTCTTATATCACAAAAACACTTACAATTTTTTTTTTATTAATTACAGAACAGAACAGCATGTCATACTTTTTATTTGTGGATAGTTATGTTTAATGCTGTGTTTCATTTATTCATTCATAAAATGTTTCATTTGAACAAAAACATCAGTTTTAGTCATAGTTGCGTGCTGAAAACTGTGGTTACATTTTAGTCTTTATAGTCTCGATTTATTCAATGGAACTCAGTTTTAATTTTAAAGTCTGTCTTTTTCAGCCTGACAGTTTTGTGATACATGTAAAATGTGCCCTGTAGTTTAAGATGGGCTATTACAGGAGGAGGAAGTAATTTTTTTGTTGTTTGTTTGATGGTTTATTTAGACGAAACTGTTGTTGCTATGCAGAAGCTACGTGGAGTTAGGCGCGACTCTGTTACTGTTTTGCTAGTTATCGAGTGAAGATGGCATTTTGTACACCGTGATGGTGATTATTGCCACACAAAGACGTTTGTTTTTCCCATGAGAAGTACGCTAGGTTGTCCACCTGAACAGAATGAGCTATTTTGTCTCATCTTTACTCGTAGTGGCATAATAAACAGAGATTTCACCGCAATTTTTGTTGTCATATATATTTTTTATGCTGTCGTTACAGTTTAGCCATGAAATAAAAGCCGTCAATAATTGTCAAAATGTTCATTGACAAAATTAACACTGGTTGTGAAACATCTGCGAAACAAAATGCAGCTTTTCATGCTACTGAAAACCCATAAAGTGTAAAGCACTGACATTGGCTCGTTTATATTTATATAAAATAACCTTTATATTACACTACATTATTACACTACAGAACCAATAATGTATTAGAACGAGTGTATTAACATATGCACTTTCTGAACAATCAGAAGCCAGCATTTATCAGTCCTGTGGTATGAAAATCTATAAAAGATAATATCATCCACTTCTATATTTCTATAAAATTAAGGAGTGATTCAAAGTACTGTGATTTACTACTACTATGGTTTCTTTTGATGCTGTAGATTGATATAGGTCAATGCCACCAACATATTTTGATCAACTTGGCCTATTCTACTTGTTAATGAATCTTTCATACCCCCACCCAACCCATTTCAGGAGTATTCCCTTGGTTCAAGCCTCCAATGCCATATTCAGTGTTGAGGCAACTAGTTTGAAGCAAGTGTTTTTCAGCATGTAATATGCTTAATGCTAATTTGTGCTTGTCTGTTGCTCATTAGTTTTGTTTGCTCTAAAATCTTACGAAGTGCATTTCAACAACAGGCATGTGTTGGCTGTTTCACTGAATTAGAGGCAAGTCAAACATATGAAAATGAAATTACTTGCAAGTGTAGTCTCTGTAGTCTGATGAGTTTAATGTCAGCTGTGAATCAAGACCCAGATACAGAGCTGTTATAGTGTCATGTGAATTCGCTCTCTCTCTCTCTCTCTCTCTCTCTCTCTTTCTCAGTTCACTTGTGCTTCTCCGATGCTGTCCATGGACCCAGCACTATATTTTATATAAAATGCACATTTTGATCTAAATTTGATAGCCCTCTCCCATTCAGGCTTATTTTAACTCAGTAGAACTTCTTGTGTCAGACACCCACATAAACACTGATTCTTTGTAGTCTGCATACATATAGAGCCTTCTTTCTTTTTATTTTTTTGGTCCACATCTGCACCACATCTGGTTCATCTAATGAGAGGCTTCAGCCTTAAGCTTGAGTGACAGTTCTACACTTTGGCCTTACCACAAGCTTTTTTTTTTCACACTTAGATGATTCCTTAAACTTTTGTTACCAAGACAACAAAAGTCTCTCCTCGGCTGAACGAGTTCAGAAACTCGGTAGAATCAATAAAAGAAAGGCTTTGCTTATGCGTAGTGTATAATTTTCTATAAACTTGTTTAAAAGTATTCCAATGTTTCTATTGGAAGTGTAACATAACGTCACTCCCTGTATCTGTATCCATTTAGAGCTCCAAATATTCATATCTTTATCTGTATTTGGATTTAAACCTGAAGTGGGTGTGGCTTACAATGCTGAACGCTGAAAAAAGAAACTCCTGCCTGCATGACTTTTTTGCGGCTTCGCTGTTCAGTTGTTGCACACCTCTAGTGTCGAGCGGGTTACGAGAACCTTTAATAAATAAATAAATTTCAGCATAAATAAATAAAAAAATAATAAAATAGTGCTCGTCTTATTACTATTTTTATCCATTTAAGAATCCAAATGGTGTACACTTATTGAGTTCCATCTCTCATTGAAATTTGTTTTTCTACATGGATACCGTAGCAACTTCACGACTGAAAAATATACTTTAAAAATATAAGTTGTTCAGCATTTATTTGATCCTCTTCGCTCCTAAAAGATATGTAATAAATAAGCATATTGATTATTATACTAGCAGACACACCAGAGAACAGATCCATGTACACTACCAGTCAAAAGTCTTTACTCCTTTTCTATTTATTTCAGAAACTTCAGTATTCTTGCTAAGAATTGGAAAGTTGTAGAGTGAACAACTGCAGATGAAAATATAAGCCAAATAAAACTAGTCTCTTTTATAAAGTATGTAACAGTACATGTCTGACATTATATTAACTGGTTGTGTGGTAATGGACAAATGGTCAAATTCTAGATTGTCCTTCAACAGTGCGCAAAAGACTGATGGCTGCAGGGCAAAAGGGTTATTCAGCCAGAAAGCCACTTTTGGGGGTTCTGGACAAAAAGAAAAGGCTTGCATTGGCCAACGACTGCAGAAATCGGTGTGTAGAAGACTGGTGTAAGGTGTTCTGGCCTGATGAATCAAAGTTTGAAATCTATGGTTCCTCAAGGAGGTGTTATGTGCATCGTCACAATACTGAGTGTCTGAGAATTTTACAGCAGAAAATCTTAGTGTGTCTTGCCTAATCTTACTACTCTTAACAGGTGGTGTATTTAACAGGAGTAGATTTAATAATAATGCCAATTTATTAAGGTAGCACACACTGGAAGACTGGCTTTTTCTATGTTATAGGATGAAAATAATTGTCCATAGTAGAAGATTTTCAGTGAATTGTAGTGTAATGCAGACTGTCAGTTGGAAATCCGTTTTATTAAACGTATCGGCCCTTGCTTTGCGTCTAAAAAAATATCCATCCTGAGCGAAGGGATTCAATGTGCCACTGCTACATTCCTCAACTTCCTAATTGACACATTTGTATTATTTCCTTGTCAATCTGACAGCGGTGACATCTAATTTATTCCCCGGAGTCTGTTCCAAAGCCAGCCTTGCTTATTAATGCCTATAGTCTCGGCGCTATAAGCAACGTCATTCTCTGCTCTCTCCATGGCAGCCACAAATAAATCATGAAAACGGCATCTTTGGTACGTTCATTAATAGGCACAACATGTGTCCATTCCAAACCTTCACTATCCTCTGAATGGGCTTTGATTGAAAGCCAATCTTTTTTAAAGGTGGCATTCTTATCCTTGCACTGTAGAAGCTTTCCTGGCTGTCCAAGCAAGAATTTATTGGCCCCTTAAAGATGAGACGCGGATGTGTCTCCTATCACCCTCTAGTTCCTAACATAGTGAATTAGTACCTATGGACACTAAAGTGCTTAGCTTGAGTAGGTTGTAAAGAGGAGCGGATTTACTGCACCACTGGGACACTTAACCTTTCAGGAAAACTTCTGACGTCATGTGTAAACAATCTACACACTCGACTGCAAGAACAGCGTTAAAGTCAGCTATGTTCTGACTAACTGCCTATATAGACATTAGCAAATGTCTGGAGAATGACCTAGTGGTCCAAGTGTACCACACATAGCAATATTTAAAAAGAATAACGAATCATTTTCCGTCGAATTTTGTAACTTTGTTGTTTTATTTCAATCGATTTGTTTTGCGATGCAATTTGGGACACATTGATTAAATGGAAACTTGCGCGTCATGCCATTACAAAGATATTGCTATTATTTTAAAAACGTGATAAAAATAGGTATACCCTGTGTACACATTACGATTTCATTAACCTCGATTGTGCCTTTATTAAGTTGTGAGCAGAGTATTAAAAAAATAATGTGCACAATAATAGGATGTGCTGGATCAAGTGCTATTTTATAGGACTGTTTATACAGCAGTTTTACGTCACATTTGACAGCAAAGAAAAGATCCCTAAACGTTTCAGCTTTGAAGGTGGTGGTTTAGACTATTGAAAAACACAAGAAAAAAAAAATCTAGCAACCCCAGAGGCATGAACTACACGCAGGTTATTTGCATTATCTAAATGGAGAATCCAGAGAATTGACTTAAGTAGGTGCATAACATCTCTAAATATGTGTAACTTTCCCAGCATTTATACTGACTTAACTTTTGGTCTTTTTTTTTGCAGAGACTATGGCCATTTATTCTGTACTCCAGTAATGAGATCACAGAACTAATGTGCTCCAGTTTTACATCCTTCTGACATTCTGTCATTAAAATAACGGTTAAAACAAGCACTGTTCACCAGGATCTGTGAGAAAATCAGGAACTTGTTCTTTCACCATAGAAAGTAATGTGGTCCGATTTTTCACACCAACTCGTGCTTTTTTCCAATGAAGTGTTTAACCTAAAATTCGTTATTATTTTGTGGTTTTTATGCACAAGAAATCTGACACACCGTCAGTTCTAGGGGAGGCGCCCTCATCCCTGGCTTTGGGTTTGGAAAATTCCTTTTTAAGTACAAGATTTCTCATGGTTGTCTGATGGGAATTGACAAAAGGGAAAGGATGAGGGAGGTGCAGGAGAAAAGATGATAGCAGCATCCAGATGGATGAATGTAAGAGCTGTCAGCACAGCAGATGACACTTTTATTCTGTTCTTGTCATGAAAATAACACAAAAAAAATGAATCGCAAACATGCCTCAGGCTAATTAAAAGTCTGTCCTGTTATAAATAAATATCTTTAAATTTCTAAAAAAAAAAATATATATATACTGTATTGCTGCTCACGTTGTATGCATTTTTGATTGGTGTGTGTGTGTGCTAGCTGTGTATTCGGACTAGTTTATTAATCACACCCTCTACAGTGGAAGAATGGTGACTAATAAAGACAGAGAACAAGATGAAAGCGCACTAATTTAATCTGTGCTGGAGCTGCAGTATGCTAAGACTTCTTGAGTTGTTTTGAAGTCTTTTCTGTTCTGATCTGTGTCTCTCAAAGGAGTGAAATCTGTGTGAGAGAACACTACCCCTGCTAAGCCCCACACAAAAGCACTTTAATGCTATTGTGTGTCTGTGTATCTGTGCGTCTGTATTCACTGATAAAAGCTGGAATTTCAGGAAAGTGTTCACACGCTGCTTAATGGTGTGACTAGACAGAGATACAGTAAAGCATGAAGCGTTCAGAAAGCAGCATACGTAGACGTCCATGCATCTTCCTGCAAATCAGGCTAAAAATGCGCTTTGCCTTTTGAGGAGCCCCAGAGTGCGCGATCATACAGTGATCATGAGGCTGTTCTGATTTCGCAAGCAGGCATATGAAATGCAATTTGCTTTGCACAGAAGGTCACCAGTCCCACTGTCTCCGTTGTTATTCATCTCACACATACACAAACACTCGCGCGCACACACACTCGGGGTACTTTGTACTCCTCTGCTCGGGTCAGTGTGAATGGAGCTCAGGGTCTTTTTGTATGCAGTGTCGCTAAATTTAGCCTCTGGCAAAATTCTGCCCTAACAATTAGCTTCTTGTGCACCTCCAACTATCTCTGTATGCTGGATAATGGCTCTCAGGATTAAGAAAAGTGTATAAATCATAAGTGGTGGGGATCAACATTTGTGTTGCAAGCAATAAACTGAGCTGTTTTGAACAGCAAGTGACGAACAAAAGGTTGTTTATGGCTTGACATCGGGCTCACACAGAGTGGGGACAGCCGCTTTATTCACAGTGTATGAGGACGCTATACACTCCTGCGATTGACAGTTGAGAGAGTATGTGAGAATACTGGAAAGAAGTAAGAAAGAAAATATGGAACAAACAAAATTGTAGAGATTCCAATAAAGGAAGCACAATTTAGTACATTTTTACATGAACATCTATAGCTGTGCTGTTTGGCATTTGTAATATGTCATATCACCTGTAAAAATTCATATGAATTACTAACACACTCTTTTACATTCCTCTACATTCTAGCCATTTAACAAGGTGGAACAAAGTAACGAGTAATAATTTTGAATGCGAAGATGGTAAATACCGAATGACTGCATTGACATGATGTTCTAGCTGTTAAGCAAACACGGCTGTATACAGTATAACATTTACAGTTTAATTTATACGTTTTCTAGATACCTACACTACCAGTCAAAAGTTTGGACACGCCTTCTAATTCAATGTTTTTTTCTTTATCTTTATTACTTAAAATACACTTCATGTCTTAAAGTAATGATGGACTGTTGTTTCTCTTTACTTAGTCGAGCGGTTGTTGACATGATATGGATTA
>JAQQZR010000021.1:7273774-7290856 GCA_030068235.1 Notoglanidium macrostoma | reverse complement strand
ATGCAAACTCCGCACAAAAAGGCACCCTGGGTGACCCGGGGATCGAACCCAGGACCTTCTTGCTGTGAGGCGACAGTACTAACCACCGCAGCACTGTGCCGCCTCTGTATATATATAAATATGAAAAATATATTACCATGTAAACTTTGTTTTTATGAATGAAGTTGCAATAATGAGATCAGACAGGGGAACTAGAATGACATGTGAGAGTACTGGAGGATAAACACAATTTACAGTAATCATAAAGGCTGTCCTGTGCTCATCCCATGACTCTTATTTACAGTCTGCTTTTACTGAGCATCCATTCAACGCACTCTGAAAATTGGATTGATGTCAGACTTTATAGTCATTACAGTGGACGGCTGTCAAAATGCTGTCAAAATGCTACATCTGAACAATGATGACAGAGTAAATACTGCATATTTTGTAGCTATCACTGAGTCATCACTCTGCATCTTTACATATTTAATGGAGTTTGGGAACAAGTCTACGCCCGAAGCTCTGACGTTCCACCTTCTTCCTGATTAACGTTCTACAAATTCCCAAAGCAGAGCAAAGCAGAAGCCATCCAAAACTCCAGCTTGCGTTCTCAGAGTTCTCTGCAGTTACACACTCACTCTTTGGTTCTTTTAGTCGAGGCTGTAGTCTGTGGTTTCTTAAGTCATAAGTTCTTATCTTCTGTCAGATTTCCAGAAAATAGTTGAACTTTGAACTTTATAGCTCTGCATCATGGGAAAATCCAAAAAAAAAAAAATGAAGTGATTACAGCTTTATGTTTACTTGTGTTTGCAATATGTTCCCTTAAATGGGGTAATTTCTCATTTTCACTCCAGTTTAATTTAATCACTTTCAACATTATTTCAGTAATCACTAATGATTCTTAGCGCAAACGTGTCTTTTTACAAAAGTCTGACATTCCAGCTGTGCTTGTAGGCCAAACGTCTTGTGGTCGAGTCATGGTGCACAAACACATCAAATAGCTCGAGTAATAAAAATACAGTAACCTGATGAAAGCCATTCCTTTAAGATGTAAAATTCCAACATTAAAAATGGGGTAATGGGCTCTGCTGTAATGTACACTACAATCTCGGTACAAAACGGCGTTATTTCAGGATACAGTACCTTCAAGGATATGTCTATTATGCCTTTAGTTAGATTAAGTGTACTATTGAATATTTTTTAAGGTACAAAATGGCAGTTTGAAGACATTGGAGAATTACACCAACAGCTGAATTAATTGTACAGTAGCATTTTTCCGATATTGTAGTGCTGGAAAAAAGACTAACCGTACTGCATGAATCACTAATACAAAGTATTTTCTGTGTGGGTTTCCTGAGAAACTATAATCCCAGTGAAAAGGGATTTAACCACTGAAGTATGTTAAAAGAACAATAGTGTTTACTGCTGATCGACTACTATGTAATAAAGCAGATAATATGGCCTAATATGTCAAAGTGTTTGTGTGTGTGTTTGATATTTTGTAATATGTTGACAGCTTGAAAGGCTTTTGCTGAGAGAAAGGAAAAGAAAAACAGCATGGGTCAAAGAGTCACCAAAGTTTCAGCCATATCGGAGCAGAACATACTTCCTTCTTTTTTTGTTGCTCTTTGGCTTTTTCTGTTACGCAGAAGTGCAAAGGTGTGAGCTGATGTGACGCAGGTTTAGAGAAAGTGAGAACGTGTCTGTCATGTAATCTGCTTCCCCAGTCTGAGCGCTCGGCGGACTCCATTTCCCAGCGGTCTCCGTGTCCTCCGAACATCAGGACTGCAGTTCCCAGCACTCACCACTCCCTTCTCAGGCTCCTGAGTACTGATTGGTTTCACCTGTTTTGAGTTCAATTCCTTTTAATTCCGCCCACATTATTTAAGGGCTTTAGTTTGTTGGGTTCTTTGAGAAGCATTAACGTGTACTCACATTTATTGCCAAGCCTTAGGTTCATGTTTTTGACTGTCTGTTTTTTTTTTTTTGTCTTTGCTTGTTCTTTGACATTGCCATAGCCCAGCCTCTGAAATACCTGTTTGCCTAGCGTCTTGGACTATTTGCCTGTTTTTGGCCTTGCCTTTTGAACTTTGCCTGTTTTTGACCTTGCCTTTGCCACACGTGTTTTGGACTTTGTTGACCTGCCTGTTTTTACATTCACTGCCTGCCCGCTTACCTGACAGAGTCCTTGTAAAAGAGCAGGGTACAGGAGAGAAAATAAGAGGAAGAGGGAAAGGGAAAAAAATAGGGCACTTAGAACTTTGTGGATTGTTTAGTTTTGGATTTCGTCTTGGGCTGGTCCCTCATAGCGCGCTCTCTCTTTCTGTTTCTTTCTCTCTCTCTCTCTCTCCACTTGTTCAATTAATTGGTTTCATCTAAATTTACTGAAGTGCCAATTTTCCTACAGTTCTTATTGTTTCATCTGCATCAAAAGCTACGATTGGTTCCTTTTCAAAGAGAGATATACTGTGCAATCATATTCTGGCTAATTATTGGAGATTTTTAGCTGTCATTATTTATAAGTCTACTTGTATTCAAGATCCTGAGGGTTGGATTAAATTGGACCAGTCAATTAATTATTAATTAATTAGCTAATTGCTAGAAATGAAAAAATAAATATAATAGCTTTGGTAAAGGTGGGTTGTGATTTCCACCTTTAATAAAATGTAAAAAATAAAATGCTATAGTATGCTTCACACACCCTAACCCTGTAGCTATCAAGCTTGATACCGTGATCAAATCTCAACCGATGTAGAAACAGGGATAAAGAAAATTGTTATAAAACACCAGCTGAAATTCCAAAAGCATGATTTGCAATAATACAATAAAGTAGAGCGATTTCTTAGGCTCAGATTTCTCTGGAGGAGATTTTCATCTAAATATAGAAAGCCATATCTGTGCTCTGGCTTGGTAGGGAAACTCTTAAAGTAAAAACACATGCAGCTTTGACTGAACTTGCAGCAACTTTTCAGTGTAACAGTAACACTGGACTTGAAGCTGTTGAACACTATTCAGTACTAAAAAGGATATGCTATATGAAATGAATTAGCATGTCTCAATACAGTTCATCAGAATATATAAGATAATTTCAGACATTTTCTAGGTCAGATCAGTGCTTCTCAGTCTCAATTAAACTGAGGCTAAGTCTCAGCCTCAGACACTCATCTCATGGGATATAAAGCACCCGCTACCTTTTTACACTTTTCTGGTCGCAACCTTCCGAATCTGATACTGATTTATGTGCTAGGGAAAAGGTTTTTATAGCTGCTCGTCTACTGTGCACGTGAAATAGTCACTTCCTGTGCAAAGTAGGAGTTTCTTGGCTACATTTTTTTTTTGGATGAACGTCCTAGACGTACTCTTTGGCTTGCAAGACTAGCTAATGCCCTGCCTGCTGTAGATCAAAGCGGAGAGAAGTCCCAGGCTCGTCGCTGCTTTATCAAACCTGCCACGCTAAATGAATTTTCAGACTACGACGTCAGGTTCGTCCAGCTTTATTAAATGATCAGGAGCCCTCTTTATGGTCCTGCTCGAATGAGTCTTGGCACCCGGCGAATGGAGACACCAGGCAGCGATGCCAAAAACTTGTCTTATCTCGATGGACCAGTTCATTATCGCTTTCTAATTACAGGTGGATTTCCAGGTGGATTCATTACCTGCTAGGGCTCAGTAATGGGTGCGCTCAGGAGCAGTGTGTGTGTGCGTATGTGTGCGTGCGCGTGAGTGTGTGTTGGTGCCGAGGGCTTGAATTACAGTGAGAGGGATGCAGGGGGTCAGGGACGGTGTGTGCAGCGCAGGGAGAGGGGTTGGGGTTTTCTTTTCAGCTAGTCTGTCAAGCTACTCCATTATTCATAAGTCGGGGGGATTGATCTCTCCTCGAAAACCGAGCACGGTTCTGCAAAGTACACTCCTGCTGTGCGAACCACACTGTAGCACTCAACAAACGGACACAAGTGCGTACATATAACATGTATATCTATATATATATACAATATATTACCAGTTTGTTACATGTACTGATCAACCTGATCTACTAATAAAGCTAGAGCTAGAAGACTAATGTACTGTATGTAATGGGATAAATATGCCTTTTCTTTTCTTTTATTACTTATACGTGCCCATATTCTACATTTAGCGCTGCAGGACATGCTACTAGCACATACCACTCATGCCAGGGTAGATATCTTTACAGTCTCTCTCACCCACACAGATAAAAAGTGAAATCCACCACTTCAGAGGTTACAGCCCGGCTCAGCTGTAACAACATAAATTATACACTAACCAACTCCGGTGGCTGAAAAATTGCTTTCTGAAATCTGTGCTGTGTTGTTGTGGCACTGAGTGTAAGCTGTTAAGTCATAAGAGGTTAGAACGGCACGCGTGGGGCAGAAGCATGAGCTAATGTGATGTTCGGATAGTCGTGGAGGGGCTGCAGCTCCCACGTCTCTCCTTACACACACACATATGCAGAAGAGGAACAGCATTCACATGCTGTTGCTCTGTAAACCAGAGCATAACTTTTTTCTATTTGTATACTTGACATATATAATGGTAAAAGAGAAAAGGTAAATACTTTCATCAGCTGGACAAGTAAAGCCATAATAGGCTAGGTTATATTGATATTAAATCGATATCAAAAATTCATAGATGTTTAAAGAGTCGGTTCATCTGCATCATCCACATTAAGACACTCCATGTTGTTTGTCAGTAGAAGCTACATAGAAGTGCCATTTTTATCCTTTTCTCATCTCAAATTGGACGACTTCATTCATTCCTGGCGTTTTATAAACATGTGTTTTTGCCCCTGACAAAACATAACGCTACAAAGTCACTCTGCGTCTCACGTCTTTACTCGTGTTTAAATGGAGCGCTCAGGAGAAGTTAAACGCTAAACGTTAACTGATGCATTATAATCAATGCCACTTTAATAGATACTCGTTTTAACCCGATGCGGAAAAAGCATGTTGTTACACTTCCTCAGGCTAATAAACATTTTATTTACTGTGAAAAACAGGTTTACGTATAATAATCAGACTGTCCAATACAGACAATTAGCATTTGTCCAAACAAAGCTCAGGGATCCAGTGAATGAATGGTGTTCCCTGGTCAGTGTGGGGGGAAAAAGATTACGGCTCTATTTATAAAAGTTCAATGGTTAATTTTTAATGGTTGGCGCTGAAATTTGGTTGATGTAAAATGTCTGAAGGAGTTTTAATCGACAGTTAATGCCAAAAGCATTGTTCTGGCTTCTGCGTACTACATTCAGGAAAAGTTAAATAAACCTATGGAAAATTATAAAAGTACAATTAAAAAAATTATACTAAAAAAAAAAAAGAAAGAAAACGGCCCTGATGAGACTCTTTTTTTTTTTTAGCTCCTGAAATCAGTGTTGATTTTGGTGCAGCATAATTGCAAGTACTCAAACAAATAAATCAGTTTTTAAAAATCCCCACTCCACGTTCTCATTTAGAGCCTACCAGTAAACCTCCCTTCACTTCCAGGCCTTCACATTTATATTGAACTATACGAGGTCTGATTATTGTTTGACTCGTGATCTCTCACTGGTGTCAGGTAACTGAGAGTATTTGTGTCAGAACAGCAGAAATGTGTGTTTTGACAGCGTGAGATGGAATAAGCCATGCTCCCTGCGAGCTGGTGTCATGGTCCAACAATGTCTAACTGCAACCTTTAACTTTTTAAACATTTTTTAATAGAAAATACCAGTGACAGTACATCATTTTTATTATATCATCAAAATAAGATGACACAGCTTAGGTTAATGTTTTTGCTACATTTTTCATCAGATTTGCTTGAGTTGCGTTTGAAAGCATAATGATCTTTGCATGGCTTTTTAAAGTTTTTAAAGCGAGAGTGTAGATGATGGCAAAACAAAAAACAAAAGAAAACACTTCATTTTACTTCAGTCATCTGAAATATTCTTCCAAAAATATTTTTCACATGTTGTCTATCAAACTGTGGAAAACATAAGGACTGGGAAAATTAAGCACTATTATTATTATTATTATTATTATTATTATTATGGTGGTAGCACGGTATTGCAGCAGGTAGTGTAACTACCTCGGACGTCCAGATCCTGGGTTCGATCCTGAGCTCAGGTTTCTGTGCAGAGTTTCTTCCTGTGTCCGTGTTCTTCCTCCGGGGTTCTCTGGTTTCCTCCTGTTTCCCAATGAAAATGCAGGAAGGTGAATTGGTCATGTTAAATTGCCCCTAAGTGTGGCTGAATGTGTGCTTGTTGCCCTGCAGTGGCCTGATATCCAGAGATGATGACTGTAGTTTACATAACTGTTGTTAAATAATGTGTTGTTGTTGTTTGTATATATTCATGAAGTTTATCTTTTAGATCCAAAGATGAATATAACTTGGCATAAAATACAGCTTTTACCTTCTAACCCATGTTGTGGCTTCATTTCATGTCATTTGTTGTGTTCAGGCTCATTTCTTTGTTTTGAGATTAAATGAAACGTTTAGTCTTTTTTCAAGTATCCGTTGCTTAAGTTATAATAAGTTATAATTCTATGTAATTTATCTCAAAATTAAGTGGAAAAAAAAAATTGCAGGAAAAATGTCTGAGAAATACAGAGTCCTGTATATTTAGAGCTAGATTAGGAAAAGTAGATCAGATCGATTTAATCCGGACAAATGTCATTGTTAAATTCTGTTTAAACAGAAACCGTTTATTATTATTATTAATAATATTATTATTATTATTATTATTATTAATCTTCGTTGTGGTTGAAGAGAAGTGCGCGCTGCTCCTACTGTGTGTGTGTTTGTGTCTGTGCTTGTGTGTATGCGCTCGCGCGCGCGCGTGTGCGTTTGTGCGTGTGTGTGTGTCGGCGCGCGCGCTGGCGGGTTTTAAAAGCTCGCGTGAGAACTTGGTGATGTCAGAGCGGCTCGGGTCATTTGAAGGTTAGCAGCCTGGGAAGGGTTCATGGAGAGTTCACGCGCATACATTAAGCAATCCAATCTTTCACTCCGCGCGACAAAAAAAAAGAGAAAGAAAGAAAGAATCTAGTAGGTAGGAAATGAGCTGTGCGGAGGCAGGAGAAGGCATTCGTCATCCACCGGGGGAGAGATGCGCTTTTAAACTCGATCTGCGTTGTTTATGTATAAAAAAATATATCTGGTCGGATAGAGGACAGTCCTTCACGCGCTGGAGACACACACACACACACACACACGGGGAAATCACTTACATTACATCTGTTGCATTTTCCTGAAGAAGAAGAAGTAGAAGAAGAAGAAAGAGTAAAAATGATACATTGGCACTTTTTTTAACGGAACCGACTATGCTAAGTCGTGATCTTTTTTTTTTTTTCCTTTTTTTTTTTTTCCATCCGACTGAACTGAGATCACAGCACGAGCGCACTTCCATGGAGTTTTTGGACGCACTTTTGCAAGACGCAAAACATTTGCAACATTAAAAGCAGGAAGAAAAACAAGCAAACAAACAAAAAAGAAGCGAGGGGGAAAACAAAGCACAGAAGCTTGGAGGTGGGTGCATGTCCACCATGTTCGACTGCATGGACGTGCTGAGTCCGGGGCAGATGCTGGATCTGTGCGGCTCCAGTCCGGCGTGCATGCTGCAGGAGAAGGCGCTGAAGGCGTGTTTCAGCCGAATCCCACACACAGACTGGCGGCTCCGGCGCAGCGCGCACTGTACGTCCAGCACACACACACACACACACACACACACACACGCATACACTCCTGCTGCTTTTACTCGCATAATGTATACATTTATTTCCTCATTAAAATTTATATATATATTTTTTTTGTCTGATCATGTATACACTAATAAATAATTAAAAGCACTAATCTTTACCTTTCCTTGTGCCTTAAATATCTTTAACATGGTAGTGTTGTGTACCTTGAACAAAATTTCAGGTGCTGTTGTACTCTTGTATCTATAGCTGCTTTTAGAGTCCCAAATAATCTCCATATGGGAAATTACACTTTTTTTTTTTTTTTTTTTGCGTAAAACAACTTTTAACTATTTAGGCTGCAAAACATCCTCTACACGATTTCATGCTATTTCTTTGTAAACACACAAAGAGTCATCTCTCCTCAGCGTGTAAGTGGATTTCGGATGCGTTCCTTTACATGATCTTTGTGCTGGAGCCGTGAGACTTCTTCTTTTGTCCAAGATATTCTTAAAGGCTATCATGAAATAAGGATAATGTTTTTGGAAGACATTGAAACATTTCCCTTATGTATGGAGATTTTTTTGGGGCACCCTGAGCTTTAAAGATGCACTATGCACACCTGTGCAGGTAAAACATAAATGAAAACATGTTGGTACGACCATGAAGTGACAAGGAAAGGTACATTTTAGTATCCTTTTTTTTTCTGAGTGTTATAGTGTGAAGGCTTTCATCTTTCTTAACAGTCTAGGCATGTAATCTGTCTTCCTTGAGTTTGTTTAAGTGGTGAAATGTGACACTTTCCGTGTTAGTTTGAATCCTGATGAACAGTCGTGTTTGGATTTCAGGGCAAAAAAGGCACGCTCAGTGTGTCAACCATGACACCGTTCCTCAATAATAACGCTGGACAAACATTAGCACACTTTGACAGGTATAGATAAATAACTCATTCTTCTAACAAGTTCAGCACATGTTCCTGGGTCTGATCTCTGACCTCCATGTGGCTGTGAAATTGACCCAACGTGCCACATTCGTTACATTCCTTCACTGTTCACTACACCAAACTAGGGTCCGGAGATCCTCCAGGGTTCAGGATGCATAGCCATGGGGTCAACAAAGGAAATCATAATGTCACATTATCAACTTTTATTAGATTTCGGGGTCCAAGCACCAACATCAACTTTGTGTTCAAAATCAGTAAAAATGTCAGGAAGAGAAAGTTCTAAAAAGAAATAACATGTACAAATTTTCATGAACTAAATCTATACCGAAGAGTTCCGTGGAATTTATTTCACCGTTAAATGGGTCCAAAAAGTTTGAGGACAACTGCGTTACGAAACAGAAAATGATATTCAGAGATGCTGGAGCTGGTACTTACTTTTTAAATCTTGCTATAGAGTACCTTTAGAAAAGATTTCGGTATATAATTGGAATGTAAAGCTATACGCCCTACATACACGTAGATAAAAGCTGTATGCTTGAAAGTACTCCACTCCAGCAACGAGCAATAGTACGGTTCAGCACCAGAACGTACCTAAAGCAACACTGACACTCTATTTCCTTCTATAATGTGCATTTTGGACACCGCCTGGTCAAGTCCGCGTGAGCGGAAGTGTTTTTATAAATCTACATGATTTATATTTATCTACTGTAAACACCACACTTGAGATAATGCTAAGCGCAGACGTAGGCTCCTGCTATTTCCCCCGCGTGTATGCGTTATGGGCTCTGAGAGCCATAAATCACACAGAAGTGTCAACACTCGCTCGCTAGCTGTCCACTGGCTGGTGTTCCTGAGAGCAAACCGCAATTCTATCAAAATATTGGTGTAATGTTGCTGACAGTAAGCTTGTCATTCATGTACAGTAAGTCAGTGGAGACGTTATGGAGGAACGCAATATCATTTAGGACTCGTGGAGGACAATTACTAATATTAGTGACTCTAGCAAGCATCATTTATTAATATAAGTAACATGATACAACAATTTCATTCAGTATGTGCGTAATTATAGTTATTTATTTAACACCGCTGGAGACTAGAAGCTGGCATTAATGTTTTTTTTTATTGATTCTTCTTTATAGTAATTCTTGTTAGGGTAATAATTGCATCAGTTATGAATTTTAGTCATAAAGTATCGGGCAAATATCCTGTGTGTGAAGTCATCAGACTCTTAGCTGTGAAGAATCCCGTTCTGTGGGCGCTTTTAGAGCCTTCACGTATTTGTGCATTTTTCACGTTTTTATTTTTCATTTATTTTCTCAGTGATTTATTCATTTAGGAACATGTCACATGTTCAATTTCAGCGCATCATATGTGCAATATGTTTTCTGGTTTTAGTAAGGGTGTGTGCGCGTGTGTGCGTGTTGAAAAATCATTGAGTAATTAAAAATGCCCGGGATGAATTAATTACAGCAATATGAGTAAACAAGTTTGACGTTGGTGATGGGTGTTTCTGTGTGTGGGAATGGATATTCCACAAGGATAGGAATATCTGACAGGTTTGACCTTTTATTTAAATTAGATCCAGACAGATTGGGTATAGATTTAGGAGACTTGTAGCAAACGTCCTGGCAAATATAGTAAGACGAACTTGTGTGTGTGTGTGTGTGTGTGTGTGTGTGTGTGTGTGCACGTGTGTGTGTTGTGTTGTTTGTTGTTCACCTGACATTTCAAAAGTCTGCTCCTGATGGGTCAGATAACAAATATAAAAAAAGAGCAATGCCTCCACTTATCGCTCTTCTAATCATCATTTCACAGCTTATTATAGCACTTGTATTGTGTGTCTTGGTTAAGCAACCGAGAGTGATTAAATCCCATTAAACATTCTCGTACCCCATCACTTTGACCAATTATGCCACCTAAGTGGCCTTTATTTGCATCTCAATGGATTAGAAAATCGTTGGCATTAGAGTCCAGTGGTAAATTGCTCTGATAAAGCCTTGCTTGGATTTGTCACTAGTGTAATGAACTGGAATAAGAGAATTCCGATCGGGCTTTTTCGGCTCTTTGTGTTCTTCAGATGAGACTCTTTGTGCTTGCGCATCGTGAGCCGCTCTTTTATGTTTAGAAAAGAACCGGGCTTTGATTTGAACTGTGTTTCATCGGGGTCATTGAAACCTGTTTATTTATTTGCGATAAAAGAAACCATCAGGTTATTAATGAAGCGCTGGAGATGTTCCGCATTGCTTAGATCTTAATTAGGGAGATGCAGGAGAAGATGCGCTGTGGCTGAACCACTATTCTGTATGTGTGGGGGCAGAAGGGTTTGAGTTGCTTTTTTGGCTAGCTAAGGTGTGTTAATTATGCAGCAAATGTGCCGTGCGGTGCAGTTACACACCCAGAGCAACATGAAGAATATACAGCGTAAATAAGTAAATAAGAATACGCCCTTTATGTACAATAAACAATACAGTATATACGATATGTGGATACGTGCAGCGATAGAAAGTTTAGCCCAGGCTTTAAATGTCCAAGTGATGTGAATGCAAAAAAAGTGAAATATTTCAAATACTGTATAAAAATATCTTTTATTATATGTCTAAACTAAAATCTTTTAGATTTGCAAGCTCTCAGCCAGCCATAAATCAGCCCAAATGAAAAAGACCGCGTTAATGTCTTGAAAATTTCAGACACTCTCGGAGAAAGCATATCATGCTCGTTTTATCCCATGAAAGTGTTTGAGGGGATTAGAGCGAGATTTTAGTGCCTCACGTTCTCTTTGTCTGTGCGTGATTGGTGGCAATTAGGCTCTTTTCCGCTCTCCCTGCTGTAGGCATAAGCACCTTTGAGCAGGACTTGAAAGGTCATTAACGCTGCTTGCATGCCGAGTTAATTTTGCAGGCACGACAGCTGAACGGGACAGAAAAAAGCTGCGCAACGACTTTGAAACAAGATGAGGCCGTGGGATGCCAAGCGGCAGAGGACAGGGATGATTACGGCGTATCAGGATGCGTGCTTTAAAAATGCAAGGCAAAGAAATGAAAAGAAATGATGTAGACCGATACGATCGTGCTTTATCAGGTAATTAGCAGCAGGATGTGTTGACGCGCTCGATTGCCATCAGCGGTTTTCATACGCGTGGTTTTCCACACTGCTGTTACGGACGGAGAGCCGACGCGTCCGAGCGGCTCAGAGACGAGCAGCCGGATCAGGTACCTGCTGCATTGTAAATGCCAATGAAAAGAATTCCAAGGATTAAAATCTTTTTTATTTTTTCTTTTTTCTTTTTTTTGGTTTCTCTATTTTGTTAATCACATCAGGCTCTGAAGAGCCTCGTACCTGTTGTGTTAGTGGTGGAGAGGGAGAGGTGACTGACTAGGTCTGAGGTCATGTAGAGGTCATGCAGGGTTCAAGGGAATGGGGTGCAGGCTGCACACCACACCGTTATGCTGGGTCGGACTCCGAAATACACGGAATTCCGTACACGGAATTATGTTATTTTCGACCTTCAATGATAAACAAAGAAAGTGTTTATTATATCAGCAACAATCCAGCCAGCAAACTGTGATAAGTGGTGCGTATTTACCTCCTCAGGACCGTGAGCAGCCACGTTGATTTGGCACAACATCCCGAGAGACCTTCCTGACATTCCCGAGTAGGAATCCCGAATCGAAGAGGTGGATCTTTTTCTCGTCAGAGGTTGAGATTTTAGAACCCAGCGTTACCCCAGGATGCTCTGAGTAATACCATGAAAGCTATAAAATCTGTTGACACGGTTTCTTATTCAGTGATTCATTTCAAGCGTATGTTTGTGGGATGAAGAGTCCACGCTTCCTTGGAATTCAAGGAATTAATCATACACAGGGGTTTGGGCATGTGATCATCTTATTTTCCCCACACTCCACCAACCTGATTATTCACTTATTATTCAGATCACCTGATTAATTCCATCTTTTGTGTCCCTTGAAGACCAAACAAAATGAATCAGCTGTTTATTTTTAGCTCATTCCTTCCTGTGAAAGCTTCATCAGCGAAGTGTATACAGACACGGAGAAAAATCTGGATCTAATTTGGTGTAGCTTTTCCGTGAACTTTGCCTGCATGTTGCCTCTCTGATTGAATCCAGAGGGACAAAAATGTGTGTGTGTGTGTGTGTGAGAGAGAAAGAGGGAGAGGTGGAATTTTCTGCCTGTATTGAGCAACTGTTCAGTGTTGTTTGAACAAGCGCTCAGAATGAAGACAACTTCTGGATGTAACACAACTCTAATCAATCCAGAATCAGCTAACCTCCCTCAAACACCTCCTGCCAAGACAACAAACTCTGGATAATGCCCCCAGAGACATCCAGGAAATGCCTGTGGCTTCTCTCGCTCCCACTCGCTGCTTTGTTCCTTCCTTCTTCACACTACTACAAGCTCAACTCACTCCGGCTTTGTCTGTCCTTTTCCTGGTACGTTTACTCGGTTATTTTCATTACGGCGTTTTTCCCCAAAGAGGCTTCCATGGTTACGTCAGTGTGTTTGGAGAGGTGAAGTAGCAGACGCAGGATGTGTTCCGAGATGGCCATTAGGAGAGGAAAGCGAATGAAAAGCAGACTAGCTTGATACAGGTTCACACACGCAAACACACACACACACGTGTTTGTCTTACTATCCATGCGAGGACCTTCAACTGATATAATTAGTAATACAGCTAAATAATACTATGTATACTCACAAACCTTAACCTCACCTAGCAAAATAAAACCTGTTCTCCTTTAGCTTTTTTAATAAACGTTTTTGTAAAAAGATCGTTTTCCTTATAAGGACCTGCCCACAAGGTCAAAACTGTTCCTGCAACACGCAAGACAGAATCCAACCTACTAAACCTGTAAATAGTTAAAGCCAATAAAAATAAATATTTTTTGAATATAATATGAAATAAATAATTGTAAAAAGTTCAAGTAAAATTGTTAATGAAATAGTTAAATGGTAAACAATCTAATCAATTAGGTCAATAATAAAATATTTATTATTATTATTATTATTTATGACTTATTTCTTAATAAATACTTAATTAAATAACATCTAGCTGCTCTATTAGGGACTGTTATATTTTCTGTTATATTTATTCACTTTAAGTGTGTGTGTGTGTGTGTGTGTGTGTGTGTGTGTGTGTGTGTGTGTGTGTGTGTGTGTGTGTGTGTGTTACACAGCTCAGCCATGCTGTTTTCAGTTTGCTTTCCCCCCACTGACAGAATGACTTGCAATGGGTGTGTGTTTGTGTGTGTGTGTGTGTGTGTGTGTGTGTGTGTGTTTCCTGCTTGACCCTGACAGAGAGTTCAGCCAGAGGCTAAGGTTCAGCGTGACAAGCTACAAGATGTTTTTTCCTCTGCCTGCTTTTTTTTCTTGCCAGAGCATTTTTTCTCTCATTCTCTTTCTCTCAGCATTCGTCTAATGGCAGCCATGTGTATGTTAACATGCCCGAGTCCCCAGTCTACTGTGCCGGAGTGTAATCGGCCAGAAAATGGAGAAAATTTTTCGCTCGGTGCATCTGCCTTTTTTTTTGTGCTCCATCTGTCCACAGGTGGTCCAACACCCCTCTGTGTGATTTTCAAAAATGCAGCAGGACTCTGTATGTCTCTCTCTCTCTCTCTCTCTCTCTCTCTCTCTCTCTCTCTCTCTCTGCTTTGAAAGGCTATGAATATAAGGAGTGGTATGAAGTATGAATATTAACTCTCCTCGTTTTTTTAAATAATGAAATTAATGATCATGCATAATTTTATTTCCGAAAAAAAAACCAAACATAATTTTGGTACATATTACATATATTAACATAATCGATAACGCTTAGGGTGTTGCGAAACGTCAGTCGGAATCTTGTTAAGGATTTTAAACCTACAATATGTCATGACGTCTTCTTCACTGTGTAATTTCATAGTGGTACATTTTCCATTATTATTCTAAAGTGGTAGAAATGTCTTTAAATAATGGCATCTTTGAGCAGGTGCGTCCAAGCTTGTGTGAATTAATGTGTCTAAAAAATGTTTATATTTATAAGAAGTTGTCTTTTATTATTTTCAGGTAAAACAATAGCTCGAACATAATGTTCATAGCAATCATTACTTTTCTTAGAAAAGCCTGAACTGAAAAATGAATACAGACGATGTCATAGGACTGTATTTAATTTAGAAATGTAGAAACACTAACCCTCAGCTTGATTAGAGAAACTGAACCAAACACATGAAGTTTCTTACTGGAAGTGTATTCATATGGCTCCAATTTGATATGAACTTAAACATTGTAAACAGGAGCTTTTGGCGCATGGTCTTCCTGAGTCATGCGCATGTTGTCAGCTTTACCTTCAGCAACGCCTGCATTACTAACACCTCTTCTTCTGCATATTAACATATTTTCTAGGTGTCCTGTTAAGAATAGACCAGATTGCGCCAAATGGTTTGAACGCAGAGCCAGCAAGGAATTTAAGTGGATGGTACCTAGTATGCAAAAATCTGCTTCAGAGTCAATAAATGTATGGAAGAAACTACAAATGGCTTATCCAATCCCATGCATTGATGTAAACTATTTAGAGGAAGGCAGCTCTCGGACCAGACACTAGCTAGAGACATGAAGTCAGAAAGAGGACAGAGTTTACAGATTTTATGTTATCCATGCTTTCTGGACTGATTAATGAGATCATGATATAGTTTGTTTTAAAAAAAAAAGAATGATGAAAGCATAATGTTTAAAGATGAATAGACCAAGATGTCTGCGTTTATTTTCCCAGTATCAAATTCCAGACATTTGTCTCATCTGTTCAGAGTCTACGCCACAAGGCAAACGTGGTAACATGAAGCGGCAATACGGAACGTAACATGACCCCTTCGAATTCTTATTCATATCCATAAACTAATGATTAAGCATTAAAGGTAACTGTTGCCACCAGTCAGTTAGATCCGTCGGACTTCATAAGCGAGGAATTTAATGTAACTGGATCTTTACAAATACGGCTGACACAGACCCTCTCTACACCACCCTCCAGTATAACAGGAATTGTGTGTCATGTCTCTCATGATTAGAATTGATGTTGGAGCGTTGTGTGAGCATCGTGTGTCCAGATGGAAAGGATTCAGAGGAGCCCAGGCCGGCTGCACTCCTTGTCGCTATATGACCTGACTTAAATAAAAACGGATGGCCGCCTGCCTTCATTAATTCAATCAGGTTTCACTCGGAGGAAACGTGGGCCTCGGAGTCGCGGGTCAGGGAGGGGCGTGATGCGAGATCGATATGGCAGTTTATCTGTCTACTGCAAGAAATCCCAACACAGAGAGAGAGCAAGTGAGCGAGAGAGATAGAGAGGGTGAGCAACCAGAGCCTCCCACAATCAATGTGCACTTAGTTAGAGACTCGAACTGCATTTATTTACTCAGTTAATCTGGCCTCAGATCTGAGATGAAGGCGCAATGCCGCCGCCCGAGCCTCACCGCAATAGAGCAAAACCTCATTTTCTTCTTTGTTTTCTCACGGCCTTGTTAGACTGGCTGAGTCCAACAAGATGGATTATGTCTTTTTTATTTATCATTTTTTAAGTTATTCTCCTGATCGCCAATCTATTACATTGCTAGCTTTTTCCATTTTGCATTTAGCACAAGTGATGGATAGCCCAGGCATAACTTACTTAGTGGCGAAATCTACAAAGAATAATTTCCTTAATATTAATTAGATTTTTAAACATGATTTTTTATGAAGAGAAATGGCTCCATGCTGGTGCATTGTGTAAGGGTCACTGCGAGGTCTCCTCTCCGAGAAAATAAACCCTGGACACATTGAGATGTTTAAAAATGAGACATGAAGTAACTGGAATTCAGAGAGGAAATTAAGAGGACACAGGATATCGAGTATAATTAGGCATTTTCGGGAGTTTCTAGCACACTCAATACCATTCCTTCTTTCTTGGCACTGTTTAAATGCTATAGGACAAAATGTTATGTGAACCCTTTTTTTCTATCTTCGCGAGGATCTTCCGTCGGCTTAATGATTACTGTAGCTAATTAATGCTATGCTACACCTAAATCAAACCCAAGACCTCGATAACGATAAGGAAAATTTTTGGCTCACATACAAACAGTATTTTTTTTTTTTTTTAGTGATTCGCAGCAAGAATAAAATGTTATTTTCCAACAGAGCTGCCAAACCTGCTACATCATTCTGCTATTTAAATATTTCTCTTTAAATAAAGAAAAACATCTGCTATTATATAATGACTGACATGGTGGTAAAAATGACTTGTCCTTGAATATGCGTGTATAGACAGTGTTAGGTATATGTTTAGCTTAGGTATAACATGCTATAGTCACCGTCTATAGGGACAGATTTCACACTCAGTACAGAATGTTAGAATTGAGACACAGCCAAGAGATATTTCTGCTGGTGCCTGAGGCAAATACAGCCTGAACTAGCAAACCTGATTTTACACACACACACACACACACACACACACACACACACACACACACACACA
>JAQQZR010000021.1:7249052-7263304 GCA_030068235.1 Notoglanidium macrostoma | reverse complement strand
CTATCTGTCTTACCTCTGAGTCCCTCTCTTATACAGTTTTCCTCTCTCTCTCTCTCTCTCTCTCTCTCTCTCTCTCTATCTCTGTCTCTCCCTCTATCTGTCTTACCTCTGAGTCCCTCTCTTTTACAGTTTACCTGTCTCTCTCTCTCTCTCTCTATCTGTCTCTCCCTCTATCTGTCTTACCTCTGAGTCCCTCTCTTATACAGTTTTCCTCTCTCTCTCTCTCTCTCTCTCTCTCTCTCTCTCTCTCTCTCGCTCTCTCTCTACTTATCATTATTTTTTATTTATTTATTTATTTTAAAAAAAGAAAAAGAAAAAAAAGTTTTGTCCATTCAGTCAGTATTAACTAACATACAGTGCATACAGAACATCCCTTTCTTAAGCAAGTTTGTGAAAGTGGAATTTTTTTATTTCCTTTATTTATTTTTTATTTTTTTCTCTCTTTTTTCTAACTATATTTCATATTGATGAAACATTAAAGGCATGGTTAAAAGTCAAAGTCTCTCTCTCTCTCTCTGTCTCTCTGTCTCTCCCTCTATCTGTCTTACCTCTGAGTCCCTCTCTTTTACAGTTTTCCTGTCTCTCTCTCTCTCTCTCTTTCTTACTCTCTATCTCTTTGTCTCCCTGTTTCGCTATCTGTTTCTCTGTCTCTCTCTGTGTCTCTGTTACTCTCCGTTTTTCCGTCTCTTTCGTACTCTCTTATTCTCTCTCTCTCTCTCAGTCAGAGGCTCTTCTTGAGGGAGACATTCTAGTTGAGAAAAAAAACATGTTTGTTTTGGGGAATATAACTAATACAGTGGAGATTAGCGCTCTACATGCGCTCGAAATGAGGAAAGGCACGAGTGTGATGGGGAGGGCGGAGTGAGGTGATAGAGGGAGGGAGAGGGGAAGATAAAAATAGCAGAATTCATGCTGGATTGGCGTTTGATTTCAGCAACAGTGACTTGACAGGATTAGCATGGGGATTATACGTTCTTTCTGTGTCGTATGTCTGATCCATGTACGTAGCTCTCCGCGGGCTGGTGCTAGGGGCAGACTTTTCATTTTCCTATTCAGGGAGAGAAAGAGGGGTGGGGTGGGGTGTCAGTTTTGAAGGATCATATCAGGAAGCAACGTTGCATCATGTTAGATGGCATGCTGTCATGAGTCATTATGTCCGGTGATATAGCAGCTCTCATGACAGTTACTATCGTAACATTAGAGCATTCTGGTTTGCACTTCATTATTATAGGTATTATTATATTCATTATTGAATGTACATATTTTATTTAACATAGAAAAAAGTATGACTGATATGATAAAGCTTTCGGTAAGGAAAAGTTTATCTTGCATTTTTGGAAGGAGTTTTCAGTGTCAGCACTTTGTGACACTCAGAGGTGAAGGTTTTTGTTGAAAATTTCTGTAACCTAAAAGTCCTATAACGGCATGTCTTGTCGTGTTTTATTCCTTACATATCACATGTTCGCTCCAACATCCAAGCTGCTATTTTTAAAATCACCATAGTGTCTCATATAGATTCCGTTCCCTAACTGTCCAAACGGTTTTGTTCACTTAAATATTTCTGATCCTTCATTCTCTGCTTCATCGCTTTACAGAAGCAGAAAAACACAAACACAGTCTGAGCAGATGGGTTTACATGCTGGCGTTTGTTTATCATGCTTTTTCTCCCTCCATCTGAGGAGCGGCATTAGCATGGTTTGACGTGACCCTTTGTTTGATATAGACTCAGAGGTCTGATTAGAATTGGTAAAATGGCATGGAAGCATATGGGCCAGCAGAAGAGCATGCATATGCATCTGAGGCAGCGTGGAAAGGACACTCGGTCTCTAACGAAGCCAGAGTCGGGCTCTAAGGACGAGGCAGTCTGCTAGCTCTGTGACTCGCCAAAATCCTTTTTGACATTGGGATCTTTGGCGTTCGTCCTCTGTCTTCTTATTCTGTTTAATCTACTGCTAATCCTCGGAAGAGAATAAAGTCCTTCAAGAACAGAGAAAAGGCAATGTACACCATTTGAGTTTTAAGAATGTTACTTTTTCATTTTGTTTCATTTGTATAACTTTTCACATACTGGCAAGGACTACAATACTGCCCATGTAACGTGCACTAACGTTCTTAATTATGATTAAGCCTGGATTATAGGCTTTGACATTCAGTGGTTTTGATTTGCATCGGTTACAGCATAATGTTTCAGAAGGACTGGAGAGTGCATGAGAGTGATGTTTGTTCTTGGAAACCTTACATGGTAATGTTGGAGAATTAGTTCTACTGTTATTTAGTGCTTTCTTACTTTGGTGGGCTCATAACCTGCATTTTGAATGAACCGTAAGAGAAACTGTCATAAGTTGCCTTTGTATGTTTATGTTCAAATTCATTTTTATGCACCAATCTTCAGTAAGTTTATCCTGGTCAGGGCTGTGGTGCATCCAGAGCCTGTCTCTAAAATACTGGGAGCAATGTGAGCTACATCCTGCATTGGACTGGTCTGTCTCAGATCCACAATTCACATACAAATTGACACATTCAATAACAACTAGGGTTCATTTAGTGCTACGTACATCTAATAGCACGTTTTTGGATATCGGGGGAAACCCGTGGACCCTGAGGAAAATTATACGGGCCCGGGACATTGCAAAACTTAGAAGCTGATTAAGTTAATTATGCCAAATGCAGCATTTTTTTTACAGCATTTATTTACAGCATTTATTCTTAAAAACTTCCATCCATCCGTTATCTATACCACTTTATCCATCTGGGTCGCCGGGAAACTGGATATTCGGGCGAGAGGCGGGGTATACCCTGGGCAGGTCGCCAGTCCACCACAGGGCCAACACGCTCGCATTCACACCTATTGGCAATTTAGAGTAGCCAGTTGACCTAATCTGCATGTCTTTGGACTGTGGGAGGAAACTGGAGCACCCAGAGGAAACCCACGCATGCATGGGTGACCCGGGGATCGAACCCAGGACCTTCTTGCTGTGAGGTGACAGTGCTATGGATGTGTCACAAATTACTCTCGTGCTTTGTTCGGTCATGTTTTGTTTCGGCTTCACGCCATGTTCTTTTCGTTTACGTTGCCATGTGACTTTTTTTTAATCCCTGCTCCTGTTACGTAGTCAGTCTGTTATCTAATGAGGGCACCTGTTCTGAGTTTAGTCTTTAATTAGTTTGTCTATTTCAACCCTCTTAATCCTGTGTCTTGATGCAAAAAATGGTGAACTTGATTGTACATTTTTAAGCATCATTTCATGGTATATAATTCAGTTCTGTGTTTTGCGTCTTGACCCCCACTTGTTCTTCAGTCTATGATTATGGATATTCCTCTGATGACCCTGCCTGTCTGCGCTATGGTCTACGCTACGCTATGGATGGATGGTACCTCCATTATGCCTAAGTGATTCTGCTGCCTTGGATGTATTTTGCCAACTTTTTTTTCTGGTGCTCTTTAGGTTTAGGAAATGCAGTAAATCAGAATTATCAGGCACATGGCATTGGGATGGATCTACTTCAAGAAATGGATGCGTTTCAGAACCAGAATTGATAGCGCTTTCTTAATACACAACTCATTTGCTTTGTTTCTCAGAGGACAATGGATAACCCTGACATTAGGTCATAGACAAGAGAAATCTCTTCTCGCATGTACAATCCCACAGCTCTGCTCCACACAACAGTCCAGATGGAGGCTGTCATCACGCCCACCTTCTGAGAAAGAGTGGAAATACAACATTTTCCTGCCAAAAGATTATTCCTCTTGTCCTCACTTGCCCTTGTTAAGAGACTGCTAGCACATGCTGGTATAATTAAGTATTATTGTTACCATTGTTTTTTAACATGCTGTCAGATGAGTCGGGAAGCAGATTTATTTAGTGCTATCCGTGAATTATTGTTAAAGTCCATTGCTGGGATGAGAACACTGGCAGGTAACTTTAAACTATGATAATCGGTGAACAGAAAAAACAGGAAAACAAAACAAAGCGAGGGTCAAAACCAGGAAATACAAGACATGCAAACTCAGAAAGTGCAACCTGAGAAACAGTGCTCGGAAACATATGATTGAGGGACAAGTCAAAGGAACAGAAGGGTTGAAATAGGCAAACTAATCCAAGTGAAACACGAAACAGGTGAACACATTAAGGTAACAAACACGGGAATTAATACCTCAAAACAAAACATAAGCACAGCATGCTGAGGGGACGGGTTTCTGATCGGACGTTTCTTATATACTAGTTTAAGTATTAATTGCTTAGTTGTTAGGTGCACTCTGATAATGATTCTTATAATATTGACGACTTCCGACTCTGTTGGATGAATGAGGACGCTGTGTATTACTGCGTGTCCTTACATCATACTTGCGATTTGCGGCGCTGCTTCGTGCACAGGATACACTCGCTCACTGTATTTCAACATCACACTTGTGGGATCATAACTTTCCCTGTGATGGGTTTTAATACCTTTATTTACTCTTTGCTGTCTGTGTGTAGTGCTATAACAATGAGATACAGCCGCAGCCTGTGCTACTGCTTAGGGAGCGGAAGAGAGAAAGGACGGATAGAGCCATTCGGCATGAGAGAACGTAAAGCGAGAGGACAGGCAGAGGAAGTGAGAAAAGGCAGAGGCGAAGGGTGATATTAGCCTTTCTGAGTGTGTTCTGACTGCCTATCGCAGTAATCTGTGTGAACAGCTAACTCACACCCTGCTAACGTGATTTATCAACAACGTGAAAGCAGTGTGGCATTTTCGCCAGAGAAACCAAATGGAGCATCTCATCTCAGCTCTGCTCATAAGAACATCGAACATATGAGGCAGAAAAATGGATTTGATTGTATAGCTGGTATAGCTTTATTCTCTTTATGTCTCTTTAGTCACCCTTGTCTTAAAACCTTTCTTTGCTTATAGTGCTTAAGTGCTGTCGTTCTTGGATATTACGCTTTTCTATGCATTATATCATTTGGGTTGTTAATGTAGAGGAAGACGTCATATTCAGGTACGTCATTTTTATATCCATACATTATCTATACCGCTTTATCCGTCTGGGTCACGGGGAAGCTGGAGCCGATCCCAGCATCTTCGGGAGAGAGGCAGGGGGCAGGTCGCCAGACAGGGCCAACACAGACAAACACGCTCACATTCACACCTATGGGCAATTTAGAGTAGCCGGTTGACCTGCATGTCTTTGGACTGTGGGAGGAAACCGGAGCACCCGGAGGAAACCCACGCATGCAAACTCCACACAGAAATGCACCCTGGGTGACCCGGGGATCGAACCCAGGACCTTCTTGCTGTGAGGCGACAGTGCTAACCACTGCACCACCGTCGTCATTTTTAAATTCAGAATCCAATGTCGAAGGCACCAAGGGCAGGCGGAGCAGATGATCAGTGTCAAATCAACATCAAGGAGTGTCAGGTCTGAGTGAGAAGTAGATCAAATGCAGCTCCTGTCAGGTTTTAAATCAAGGAGGACGTGGTGAAGGTGCAGGGAATGTCAATGTTTTCGGTGCACACACAATATCATTTAGATAATGCGCTTGAAATGTAATGATGCCGCTCTGATTATCATTACAAAGACGTAGCTGATGATGACACAGTCTGCAAAGCCCAGGGGGAAGGTTATGTATCGGAGGGTTTGTGTTTGATGGTGTGACACACATCAGATCTTCAACCTGAATGCCAGTACGATTCATAAGCTAGTCAAGGTTTTTTCCCCCACAAGCCCTTTTTAAATTGCATCAAACTTTTAAAAGTGGTATCAGGTAGCCACAGGCTCATGGTAGAAAGTAGACAGTGATGTTGTGTTGCTCTGTTGTTTCCTGATGTTCCTCTTGTCAGGCCCAGCAGTTAGTATCAAAAGAAGGACCAACAAAAGCTGGTGGTGTTTCAAGGTTTCTTTTTTTTCCTCTAAACAATCGAGAAGCTTCTGCTCTGATTTTGCCAACTTTCCGCTTCACATGGAAAGTTTCTCTTTACCATGATTGACAGCTGAAGCCTTTTAGGTCTGTCACTGATCCATTTTGGCTAGATATAATGGTAAGGGTCAAGACCTGTATGGACTCAACTCTTAAACTAGACCAGCTTTTCTAGCCCAGACAGCAGGGTTGCCAAGGCTTAGCGAAATTTCCGACCCGACTAAAGTTCAGCAACCACACACAAAAAAAATCCTAAAACTAACAAAAATGTTAGGGAATTGGAAAAGGGAGACACATTTTGTTCCAAAAGTAGCTCAATTTGGCAACCCTACCAGACACGCACGATGAAAATCAATAACGTCAGGCATCCCATGTAAGCTGAGACAGAACTTCTCAGAGGTTTGTCCATCATGTTTCCTGTTTACATGAGAGAGAAAGAAATTCAGGGAAGGGCAACAGAGGCAAAGAATAACTGAACCAGGTCTTTCTTTAAAATCCCGTTATCTTCTGGGTTTTCATGTTTGAAATGAAGGGACAAAGGGTGCCTTTGTATGCACCGTGACTCTTTCTGTATCCTTGAGTGGTTCTTTACCCCTGTCTTTTTAGTTCCACCTGGCCTTCACCTCTTCCATGTTCGACAGAGACACGCACAAAGGCGGACAGCGACATCCTTCCCTCTCGTTCCATTCCTCTCAGCTAGCCGTAACCTGATGCAACTTTCCTCCTCCTTCGTCTCTCCCATCACCTTACTCCAGAACTCTACAGGTGTAATTAATATCTGGGTTGCAGCCCTCTATTTCGCTTTCTCTCCAGGGTCTCCGGTGTCCTCTCTGCTTTCGGCCGCCGCGATAAGATGTCTGCGCGATTAAGAGCGAAAGCTAATCCCGTACTGAATGCTCAGGCAATACAAAGAACCACCAGCGAGGGGGGTGGTGGTAGATAGGGGGTGTGACGAGTAAATAATTGATTGGCAGCACTTTCGGGATTCTTTTTAATCCGTAAATGAGAAGCCCGGCGATGCTTTAGCGTCTCATGTCACCCTATCCTGCCACCATTAAAATAACAAGATGGAAGATAGTGATCCTAGTTAAGTTGCTGTTTACATGGAAGTGGAAGCAGAGAGAGAGAGAGAGAGAAAGTGAGGAGGGGGCTATATTCAGGATGACGCGGCTATATTCACTTCGCAAGGTCCATGGAAGAAGAGCTGCAAGACCGGTTGACGTTGATCGGTGCTTATCTCCGTATCACTACAATGAGCTGGACTCACATCAAAGACGCGTGCATGAACAGGCCACCGCTATCTTGTCCATTAATCTACTCCGTTTACATGCCACCTGGTCTAAGTCGTCCGAGAACAAAACCGGCCACAGCCGAACAAGCCGGGAATTATCAAAGCATCAGCACCTCCGGGTCACTTTAATCACAGGTAACTCTCAGAGAGCCGGAGAGAGGGACCGGAACCTGGAGTAAGGAAGGGACATACAAACGAATGCATGCTTTGCAGTGGTAGCAATTCAATTCAGAGCTCAGTGGTGCTCTGCTTCATCCTGGTCAGGGTCACAGTGGATCCGGAGCCTATTCCGGGAAACTCTTGCATGAGGTGGGAATACATTCTGAATGGGACAGCTGTCCATCACATCCAAGAACTTGCACGGTTTAGAGTTGCAAAGCCCCTACTAGCATGTTATTTGGGATGTGGGAGGAAACTGGAGAACCCAGAGCAAACCCATGTGGAGGTCAGGATCAAACCCAGGAAACTGCCTCCTGCTCCATTGTACCACCTGCACAGGTCCAGTACAGTCAGAAAGTTTGTGTCCGCTATTATGAGCTGGTACATCTGATTGGATCTTATTTATATACAGCAGTAGTGACAATAAAGCAGACTCATTGGGGACATTAGCGTTTGATTTAGTCATTATGAACAAATAAAAGTGCCATGTGATCAGATCAATCAGATATCACTTTAAAAGAATAAAAAAATACATTTGCATTTACTAGGTGTTGTTTAACAATAAATTCTTCTAAATGTCTTATTATTTTTGATCAATTACAACGTAAAAAGACTCCTTGATGGTAGGACTGAACATTTGTAACCTAACGTACGTATAAATGTGTGTTTCAAGGGGAGCAAGTCACCATGTCTTGTGACCGTTGTGGTCACTGGGAAGCAAGGGGGCCTCCGGTGATGCATCACAACTGTAGCCTTGGGCACGGCAACCAGGCTGAACACAATAAGCATCTGCTATCCAAAACCCTTTCCCATCTTGATCCATCAGAGGACGAGTGATGCGTAGGAAGCTGAGATCACCGTGAATAAAGATGTCTATTAGCTGAATGAAGGATACTTCATAAAGCGGCGTGACCTCAGAGAGGTCACGTGATGTCAATCGAGGAACGCCATTGGCTGATCCGATAGGCTCTAGAGCTGGCCGTTTCTGCCCTCCTCTCTAATACGTTAACCATCATGCATTCTGCTCGGCCTCTAATGAAAGCATAAGGCCCCATCAGTCACTCAGAGCGCAAGGCAAATGGAAATTCACTCGTCCTCAGGAAAGACACACACACATGCTGCGGCGAGTGTGTGCACACACCCGCACATGACTAATCATCATTGCTGCCCACGGTGGAGCAATAACATATTAATATTCACTATAAAACCATTAAGGATTTTTTAAAACGTCCTCTTCCAAGGAAACCGCTGTCATTTTTGTGATTCTGCACCAGTCAGATGGATCGAGACAGAAAGATGTAATATTCATCTGAGAAAATCAGTGAACCTTGTTTATTTAGTTTATGTCACTATTTATAATGCAAATATGCAACCCATCATCTTTTACATATTTCAGATGGCATTTTTGATCACAATGTTATAACGTTGCAAAAAATAAGCCGGTTTCGTTAGCAGACAGTCTGGATTAGTTTGGATTCTTGCACTGATATTTACACAGAAAGACTAAACAGAGTCTCACAGACACAGTAAATAAAATCATGAACACAGATGGCCATGTTAAATATAGAGCCCTCTCTGGAGGATTCTGCTAACCGTCAACTTCAGCACAGAGCCTGTGTGTCACGTAGCAGAAATTCCCATAAAGGGAGTAATTGCGTTAATTACTTGGACATCCTTGATTTGTTTAGGACGGCAGGACTTTATTGTGATAGACTTGTAGAAATGTAAGCGCAGATTCTGAAATTTTATTCCTTATCATTATGATTTATCAAAAGGAACAAAATATGAACTATTGAGGCAAATTATGTGATGAGTTGTTTGAAAAACATGCATTATTTGCTTAACATTTTAATAAGTATTGCTCTATATACTCATAAACACTAGCTATTGTTGTATATGAAAATCCCAGGAGGATCGGCAGTTTCTGAAATACTCAAACCAGCACTTTTAGCCCCAGAGTGTCCGATTAGTTTGAAAATTGTTGCTGTAAATGTAAGATTAAAACCCTCCCACTGACTCATTTATACACTACATGATACATCATGTGTGTGTACTGCTGTCTTCTAATGCTAGACCATAAGTTTGTCAGTGTCATTGTGTAGTTTCTGGCTTCTGATTGGCTCTCCACTCCTCCATGTGTGGATGTGCACTTAGGATTTAATATATCTGTATATCTGTTTAGTGCTCCAAATATCTTCATCTGTATTTTGATTTACACTCAAAAAACAGTAAGTTCCTGACAGTTCCTCGACCTCAGCTCCATCACTCGAGTTTATATACTGCTCTCAGCTATAGATGTCTGCTAGACTGTAATGTAAAAGACCCCCGCTGACCAGACCGTTATTAAGGATGCTGTAAATGTAGCGCTAACATGAATGTATGAGGTATTTCTTTGTTCTGTAAGCTTCATATCTGACAGCTTGCTTGTGCCCACATTAAAAGTAAAAAAGTTCCCCGTTCCTGCTTTTTGACGCAAAGCTAATTTCAACCAGGTTCAGATGGAAAAAAAAAACCCAGAAGATATGCAGACGTGAAAAGTAAAATATTCATTACTGGACATACTAATGCTAATACTGGACATGCTCTCTGTCTGTCTTGCTCTCAGGGTTTCTTCCGCAGGAGCATCCAGAAGAACATGGTGTACACATGTCACAGGGACAAGAACTGCATTATCAACAAGGTGACGAGGAACCGCTGCCAGTACTGCCGTCTGCAGAAGTGCTTTGCTGTTGGAATGTCGAAAGAGTGTGAGTGATATAACCCATGCTAATTAACTAACACACACACACACACACACACACACACCACACACACAGTATTACCTGGCTAAGGAGTCTGCTCTGTGTCCCAAAATGTACCCCAGAGTCTTGAAGCATACAGAGTCATGGGCACAGATGGTAAGTCTAACGCCCTGTTTACACTTGGTTTTAAAATGCGTCTTGAGCATTCAGGTCACAACTGGACTGCCGAAACACGTCGCCGTTCACACCTGCGTTTATCATGCGTCTCCAAGGTGTCCGACTGACTTTTGTTCAAATTTCGTTACTGCCTACATCACTTCCGCTTGAAGGTCAAAGGTCCCCACGCACAATTATATTAAAACGTTAAACCTGCAACACACCTTCATTATTTTCTTGCACTCCAACCATGGACATCGGAGCTCCTCTCCATTTTTTCCTAGCGTGTCACGCTGTTACCAAAACAATCACTGCGTCCAACATCAATGACGTATTTTCCGGTTACATCCGTGTTGCGGACGCATTAGTGTTCACACTTACAGAAGGTATGTGGTTAAATGCGTCCCAGACCACCTCGGCAAGTGGTTTGAGCGAATGCGTGCTGAATGCGTCTTGGAGGTCGTTTACACTTGTATTTAGTGCTACCCAGTTGTGATCAGATCACCCAAGATTCATTTTAACACCAAGTGTAAACGCGGACAAAGAATAATATCAAAGATCACCTGTGAGTGTTGTGTTGACTAGAGGTGTGTTTCGGGAGTGGATTTTTACTCCTGTCCTATGTAGTTCCCATGTTGTGTATTTATATACAAAAACAGACCTATTGTTATTATGATTCCTGTCACACCCACCACTGTTGACATTTTCCCTGTCCCGCCCCAGTCATGTGATGAATAGTGAAATCGACTCCTGTTCCGTGGAAATCCGACAGGAATCCCGTAACCCAAAGGATTCCTGAAAAATTGTCATTTGACCTCCTTGTTAAGTAAACATTATAATGCCAATAATTTGGCACACAAAAGCTTCTACTTATAGAGATTCTTTACTGGGAAATACTGCAGGAAATGCAGCCTAGTCTGGTCCATAGAGCAAAGCAAACGCATCGATTTTTTCTTTCTTTCTTTCTTTTTTTTTTTTTTGAAAGTCAGTGAAAGAGCAAAAGGATGACAATTAAAAAAGCACCACACAGTCATGAGGAGACGGGAGCACACACTCCCATGCATTATCATTTATTCAGATAGATTATTTCCATCACTTTTTATTGCATCTTTCCCGTCTCAATACTTCAACTTTTTTTCATTTGAGCAACTTTTTTTGCTATATTCAGGGATCTTTTTCATAATTTTTCTTTATAACATTTGCATAAAATCAGGTGAACGGAAGCGAATGTCACTATTGTCATTTTCCTTTTTAAAGATAACATCAATATCAGCAGTTTTCTGAATGCAGAAATGGCATTTGGAAGATAAAACTGTAGATACCTTTCAGATATGGCTGTATTTTTTGCGTTTAAAGCATTTTCATACTCCACTGATAACTCACTCAGTGGCACTTGGATCTTGATGCTTTCTTCTAGATGCACACACAGCCTACTTCACTGCATGCTCTTTTAATTTAATCATTTTTTCCCCTAACCTGCTTCATCAGACAGCACAAAGACAATTGGAAAAAAAACAACATGATTAACACTATCGTGGCACATCAGGACACCGTGGATTCGCCCGTTGCTCCTGTAGTACCCTTGAAATAGGGCACTTGGGCTGCTGAACGCATCATTGCGCCGTCTGCGTCCTAGCCCTCTTGTCGCCTTGTTCTCACAGATCGGAGCGCTTTGCATTTCACACGTTATTGGAGCATGGCGATTGCATCAGCGTTTATTGCTCCTGGTCCACTTCATGCTCCATTTGCCGTGAGAGAGAAGGTGATTCTTACCCGCACGCTTTTCTGGGACAAAAGAACAATCCAGACGGTGATTTCTTAAACATTCATCCCGCTCTTCTTTCTTTATTTTATCCATAAAGGATCAGAGGGTGTGAAGCTAAAGTGCTGCTGGGGAACTCAAAAAGTTTATGATCTCAGCGATCCCACATGTATGAAAGGTCATTTCAATAATTTTACAGCACGCCCATGAAAGTGCTGTGAAATATTTTATAAGGCAATCATCTGATCCAATGGTTATAATATTTTGTCAACTTGGGAAAACACTTCACACGGTGAAATATATAGAGTAATGAAAGCTACAGACTTCTGTAAATGTTTCTCTTTTGCACAAATCTCAATTATAAGTAAAATAATAGGATTATAAAAACTGATTTAGCGATCAAACTAACTTTGTTGTTTATGCTTTACCCAATATAATCTTTACAAGAAGAAGATAGATTAGGTAAATAAAAACATTCCACATCGTGGAATATTTATCTATGACTTCTTAAAGTTGACACCTTCAAGTATGTTATAAGCACAATACTCAGTTTTACCACAGCAACGTCCGATGAGTTACCTTTGAAAAATTACTTTTATTCACATTATTCATAATATACAACAGCTGAATATTTCACGTGCAGATGTCACGCACATGCTCACACACTCGAGAAAGAGCAAGTAAAAGGATCTTATAATCGTGTTTGTGAAACATACAGTAATTTGTCATTTAAACAAATAAATTCAATTCGATTTTCCTAACAGAAAATGAAGACGATTTTTAATAGGAGGCTCAGAAACTTTTTTATCTTGTTCAAGTATAATAGATACAATCGTTAGAGGCAAGCAAGGCAAACGCTTAAAAAGTGAATTTCATGTTAATGCTGTGAATTAAGCCATGTGTCACTGCATATCTCATGGACAGCTAAAACAGGTAACATTATTATTAGCCTAAGCAGCCTTAAGGAAGACGTCAGCATCTGGCAGTCACCTGGTGAGATTCACTCCTCTGGGTGATGCTGGAGAATCATTAGGACACATAGGCAGCTGTAGCTCTCTCTCTCTCTCTCTCTCTCAGGTTGTTTTAGATCTTTGAGCCCAGGGACAGAGGGAAAGAGGCAGAGAGGGGGGGTGGAAAAAAGAGAATACAGCTGGCTGTGTTTAGATCCCTGGAGAGAGAATATGGCTTAGGCCCGGTTATGCTGGCTCGTCTCTCCTCGTGAGCTTTCACCAATCATTCTTCCATCCTGAACTGCCTCTCTCTTCCCCTCATTCACTCTGCGCAGGAATGATGTGCATGGCCCCTCACACACTTCTGCTTAGTCTGTCATCACTTCACTGCCAGTGTGTGTTTGTGACAAGAGCAGGGTAGAAATATTGTGTTTATTTCCCGGGGCAGCTGTCGCAGTGGTGGGTCGCATGCTGCACAGATGGCCGGCCTGGACGGGAACATGATCGACGCATGCCGTTAACATAACCATCTCTCTCTCTCTCTTACACACATACCACACACACACACACACACACACACACACACAGAATGCTCCTGAGCTGAAATCAGAGTTAAAACTGAAACAGGGATAGCTCATAGGCCATTAAACCGTTAAATAAATGAATAAAATAAATACATGAAGATTACCATAGCTTCTAAGACATATGCTGAAAAAAATTCTCTCACAGTTATTTATTTATTCATTCAATTTTGTTAAAAAAATGTAATTAGTATGACTGTGTAGTAAACAAAATAATTAGGCAAAGATGTCTTTAAAGATATCATGCCTGCTTAATGAACAAAGATATTAAATACCTTTGTACCACAGTGCTGTTGAATTCTCGAATCTGATTGGTTATTGTTGATTGTTGATTAATTTTCTGTAACAGCAGTTCTGACAACAAGGCAAATTTTAGGTTTATATTAAAGATCTTGTTCTAATACATTATCATTTCTGTACAAACACTTCCAGAAGATTTCACGTCACAGGCGTTTGTGAATTCGGTGACGCTTTTCGACAGGAAATACTGAAGACGGGCTGAGCCAAAAAAATGTTGGATTTTCAGTTTGTTTTTGATATATAAGGCTCAAATACTGTTTCGGCAACTTGTTCTTAGTCCAATACATCATCTTTTGTACATCATCAAAAGTTTGGACACAGCTTCTAATTCAATATTTTTTCTTTATTTTTATGACTTAAAAGACGCTTCATGTCTTAAAGTAATGATGGACTGTTGTTTCTCTTTACTTAG
>JAQQZR010000021.1:7235572-7247937 GCA_030068235.1 Notoglanidium macrostoma | reverse complement strand
TGTTTACTACATAATTCAGTATATGTGTTGCTTCATAGTTTGAGGTATTCAGTATTGTTTTACAATGTCGAAAACAACAAAAAAAGAAAAACCTACGAAAGAGAAGGCGTGTCCAAACTTTTGACTGGTAGCGCTTTCTTAAAACGAACATGGTTGTAATAACTACAAACAAACATTTCCTATCACTTGATATTAGTCGTGAAGGATTTTGAATCAAATCACTAATCATCAACTGATTAGAAGAAATCATGAAGGAGGCAGATACAGCATGTTATCATGGAGAGAAATACAGCGACTAGATCATTCTCTCACTTTGTCACATTTAAGTGCACTCCATATCCCCATCATTTCTTTAAGACGGGCTTCGAAATAGAAGCCGAAGCCCCTGAGCCCCCTCTCACGTCTGCTAGCTTTTTATTTGTGTGTGTTAAGTACTGCTCAATAAAAGAGGCGATTAAGCTGAAAATAGCTGCTAGATTGAGCAGAAAGAAAAGGCACATTAGGAGTACGTTTTGTCTGAGAGGGAGAGACACTCCCACAGGTGGGATCCTCTGCCGGATTTATTTCCACTCGCGAAGAAGAGCATTAAATGTCATTTATTTAATGGTGTTCTGTCCTTTGCATGATGAAGTGAAGCGCAGCTGTAAAACAGAGTGGGAGCTTATTGGCCAGAAGAAAGAACAGTCAACTCTGAATCATATTTACTCCTGACAAGGAAGATTTATCAGAATATTAGCGTGTGGGGAAAAAAAAAAAAACACCTCTCAGGTTTCTCTACAGTAATGTGAACAAGTTCTCAGCTGACTGTGGTCTGGAGAAAGTACGCCTGCATAGACTCGGCGCTCTGTACTTGCCTCATTGGACGACATTTTAAATAAACCTGAACCTCAGCAGGTGTTGGGTCATGAACTCCATTACAACAGAAAGAGAAAGTTACCAGGCACCCATTAAAGCCACATGCAGAAGCTATATTTATGATTTATGTCAAGCATACAGTATATTAGCGTCTACCTCTATACATTAGCTGTTTTTTTAAGAAGCCTACCATATGTTGTAGCCCGTAGTTGCTGTGCACAGTTTGTCAGTGAGGCTTTTCTCTGTCGCTATTCGTTCTCTGTAGCTGTGGTGCGTTCGGATCTCCCAGAAGAGTAAAACACACGTGAAATGACAATTAAAGGCAGTGAAACATGCTGCAAAACGGTTCAAAATACAACAGCGAATGTAAAAGCAAACCATTTTGTCACTAAAGTCATTGTGAATGAAAAGTAATAAAGTAATTTCACATCATGAAATATGTTACGTACGTTAATTTTACAGTATAAAATAACACTTCTGATCGTTTTAGGGCTCAAAAACATAAAAACATGAATAGATGGCTTCTGCAGATTTCATACATGCCCTCCGGTTGTACTATCGTTCAGTTCCTGAAGTGGCAAGCACGCGTCATGTACGTCACGAGAACACAAGTACAAGCTATTGTCCTCATTCCCGGTCATAAATCAGCTTGCACTGTCTTGTGTGTTATTAAGTTTGTACAAATGATCAGAATGATCATGGCAATAGAGCATGTTTTTCAAACATTCATTTTGAAGAAACTCCAGACTCACACTCTAGAAAAACAGAAACATGTCTTCGATAGTGTGACTTTTATACCAGTTGGAGAACTCTGAGGATTATTTAAAGTGCCTAAATTATACCTTGAAGACCACATTTGTACCCTATTTGTGCCTTAATGAGCCAAAAGTGTATTTTTGTAGTGTTTAGAGATAACACCATGAGGTTAGCGTGCGTTCATACATTCACTGTCCATCTAAACTGAACAGTCGTACTGCAGATTTAGAAAATACTGCTTTTTCTGATCTCCAGCTGTCCAGGTTTGGGCGTAGTCTTTCTAGTCTTTCAAGATTCTTGTTCGTGTCTGACAGAAGTAGGACCTGACGTGGTCTTCTGCTGTTGTAGTGCAGCCATCTCAGGGTTCAGCATACCGTGTGTTCTGAGATGCTTTTCTGCTCACCACGGATGTGCTCATTTCTTCCACAGCCTTCTTGTCCGTTTCAAACCATGGTACTATCGACTATGATCTAAGAGATCACATTTTCCAACCCTTCCGATGTTTGATGTGAACATGATTTGTATTAATTGTATAATATTCAAACATTGCACGTACAAAACCTAGATCTCACACATACCACCGTGTAGAGTCAAGTGGCCAGGACTGTTGGTGTTCAGATCATGTATGGGATTAGGATAGTGGCATTTCCTACACTGACACCTGCTGCTGTAAAGGTGTCAGCTTCAAGTGGCTGTTAAGTCAGTCTGTTAGATCCCTATCACGCTGTAATCTCTGAAGCGTGCTGCCCAATGGCTCGGCCACATAAAGAGCAAAGCCCCTAAATCCATTCAACTGGCTTCATGGACCGAGGAGCAGAAAGATTCCCGTTCTTTAATGCATAAGGCACACTAACTAAGACAAAGTGCTGACGGTTCAAAACAGGCCATGATGTAGGGTACTGCCTGTATGTCCTATACTGAGTATAATTTCATTTTCTTATATCCCTATGGCTCTCTCGTTTCTCTGCTCTCCATCTTCTTCGCCGTGTCTGTCTGCTTTCGTCGTTTTTTTCCTGGCCGCCTGAATGCTTTGCTGCATTGATCCTAAGAAACATCAGAGTGTCCCCGCTGTTGTATTTGTGTGTTAGTGACTGTGATCACAGACTCATGAGGCCTTTTTCAACTACCGCAAATAGAGCAAGGCTACCACTGATGTGCCGACTCTGATCTACCAACCCTCCACAAACACAAAGCCTCCTTTATGTCTTTGTTTACTTTGTTTGCTTATTTGTCTGTTTAGCACATCAAGGGATAATTAAAGGCCATTCTCAAAGATCAGGAATCCAAAGGGATTAAATAGACCAATATAATTTCAGCAATTTGTATAAAATCTTGCATGTTGTTGCCAGTGTCAATAAGGTTTCTTTAAAATGGTATAATTTAATATTAAAAAAAAAAAAAAAAAAAGATTTTATTTTAAGTCGATTCATGACTGGACAGACAGACAGACCAAATTGCACGTAAATGGATCAGTCTTCAGGCTTCAATTACACCGTATTTCAAATTACGCAGTAACTACACACCCTTCAGAAGGTAACAGCCAAAATCCCAAAATAATTTGGTTTTGCAGCGCCCAAAGCCCACATGATGGAATAGTTTAATACTTAAAATATATAAATGAATAATTGGTTCATTTCTTCTAAAACTAGCATGCTTTGTTGATTGTCATAATTAGTAAAACAACATTAGTGAACTCAACATGAAAGGGTGAAATTTGCATAAAATTACACTTAACAGCATCTAAGAGTAGTCCATAAAATCTGAATTAAACCAGAAACAAAAGCAAAATTGTGTTTAGCTGCGTTCCAGGAGAAAAGCCCCAGAGATAAAGTTAGGTCTAATTTAGCAGATTATAGCCATTATTTAGTAAGATCTTGTATAAAAAGTGCTAAATTGTGTGTGCAATCTGATAAGTTTCATGTGGTTGTTGTGACTGATTTAAAGAGAATAATTGGAGAAGTTGGGGAAGAAAACAATATGTAAATGAGGGGGATAAAACTTTCAAATTATGTTGGCAATACAAAGTACAAGACATGAGTGTGTATTCTGTTGATAAGATTTACAGTACTGCGCACCAGTCTTAAGCACCCTCAAGTTTTGTTTTAGATGTTTGTTGTCTTGCTTTTATTTTAATTAAACATGAATTGAATTTTTTCAATTATTTACCATATACTGGTAAATAGGAAATATACAGGCTATATAGGAAATATACTGTTCAAGAACACAACATATTAAGCAGTAGACGAGTTCTAAGATTAAAAGCAATTTATCATAATAGTGCCATGGCTCCATTTTGATAATGCCGCTACAGCACACAAACAAAGAAATCTGTGTTGATTCTGTTATCAGAGAGAGTGTTGTTTAGTACAGGAGAAGCATGTAAAAAGTCTGAGATGTTTAGAAACGTGGAACTGATGTCAGTGAGCCGGCTAATTAGCTAAGAAGACACCCAAGACCGACCAGCAGGGGGGTCCATTCATTATGCATATAAAGTAAACCACAATGTGCTGGGGGGCGTCATTATTTTGAACATATAGCCGCTACAGTCCAGGTCACCTTTCTGCAGATCTGTTGGGAAAAAGTTCACTAATTATACAGTAAATTCTTCTTCGTGGTTATTGTGGTGTTGCAGTGGCAATGCACGTCCATGAAATTAGGGGGCGGAGCTTCTGAAAGACCTCTGAAGGGAGGTGTGTATTTGTTTGGCTGTTGAGTTCAAATATCAACAATCTTTCTACAGAATCGACGACTCTCCCTTTAATAAGCACACGGTGTAACCTTTCGTTTGAGGATTTCTTCAGGGTTGTGTAAGATGGAGGTAGAATGAACGTAATCAGGCCATGTAAATATCCGCTTCAATATGAATCAGGAATACAGAGAGTTGCCGATATTGACCATAGCATTTGTGATTTTTGAGTCCTAAATTAACTACATTTTTCTGAAACGGTCTCTATACATTAAGAACAAACAGTAATAAAAATTCACATGGCAGGAAAGCCAATTCACTGAAGGGGAAAGGACATGGGATGTAAAAGATAGATATGCATTTGCTTCTGGTAGCAGCTTCCACCTCATGCAAGCTGTATCTGTGTAAACCTTTACATTTGAATTCACCTCATTGGTGACCTCATTGGTCGGTAAAAAACAAATGGAGAAGCTGCTTAATATCAAAGAGCGATCACACCAGACTTTTGGCCCACTGTTTTGTTTTTTGTACTTTTGCTTGGTGCACCCCTGGAAAAAAAGAAGCTCCAGCCAGCTCCGCGTCCATTCTCTCCAAAATCGCATCACATACATGACTTCCTGTAATCTCCTGCTTTCGAATAACAAGGAAAACGGTGTTTAGAAAATCCTGTGTTGCAGTGACCCCCATCAGATCTAACATCCTGTTGAACTCAGCAGGATCATGTGATCAGTCTACATGCTACCAAAATAGGCTGGAGATGAAACTGAAATCAGTTGCAGTGTTTTTGTTTGCGACAAAGAAAGCGTCAGGCCATTTTTTTTTTTAAGTCAAAGTGTATATGATGATCAACAATAAATTTCTTTCACGACTGTCTACAACTGGACCATAATATGAACATGGACCGGACTGCAAATGAGCCTGCACTTGTGTTAATGTTGGAATATTGTAACAGGTGCTTTTTTCATTAATCCAGATATTTCAGTCAATCTCTGCATGTCGCATGGAGCCGTCCGTCCTGTTTTTCTCTCTGCCTGCTACGATAGTCTTGTTAACAGTGTTCGCACCCCTGAATATACTGAATTTAATTCAAATATTAATGATTGCGTAGGAACCTAAGGGCAGGTGCATGGAGGTGTTACTGTGAGTCAGTTCTTCTTTCTATAAGATCACTGTGGAATTGCAGCAGCCTTTGAATTTTATCAGCTATACATCGTTGGGTAATCATTTTTTTCAGAGCTAGCACTAATCTGTGGTGCAATGTACCACTTTTCCTGCAGCTCCTCCAAGGCGTAATGAAATTGGATGGTCCCCAGGTGGCCCCCTGCACAGCACCAGGTGTTCTCCCCTTAATGATGTCGTAAAGCGTGTCCAGCTTCATAAGCCTCGTCTGTATTAATCATGAGATGACTGCCTGCATGACTAATACAGAAGATGAGGGATTCGCTCTCTTGCTCCATTGGCCGCGACGAGAGACTTGCCAATGAGAAGTTAAAGCCTCAAGGCCTCTATGGAAGACTTAACGTCCATCACGTCTGACTGACCCTGCTTCAAATAAACTAGTTGGAAATCTGCTTTCATTGACCTCCTTTTGTTCAGCTCTTGCACACCGTGGCGTTCTCATTGACCTCGGTGGTTATGGAGCTTTTTCAAGGCTTTGTCTCTTATGATCTCTCGTAAGCTTGGACGTAATGATAGCATGCACCAGCTATCGTCAGCTACCTGCCTTGAGAGTGACATTTCAGAAAGATTGGTTTCTGTTTTTCCCGATTTCATTTTTGAAGTGGATATCTTAACACCGACATACTCATTTCATATGTAGAAAAAAGGCATTTCTCTGCATGTAAGGTATTAAAGTTGAAGATATTAAAAATTAATGGTTGTGTAGGCTGACTCGTCCCAAAATTCACGTTATTCCTATAATGCGATGATGTTTTACACGATTTACCTTAAGTTGTATCCTATTTTAATGCAGTTATCAATATGCATGGCGACTGCTTGTGTCACTGTTTTTTATTTTTTATTCATTGTGTATTGAATTAAAGTTCGATTAGTTAAAACTATAATAAAAGTGTCTTACAGTGAATTGCAGCACCTTTGAAGTGCTGATGAAGTTAGTTCATTTTTAACAGAAACAAAAGATAATTGTTCAGGCGTATTGATTTTTCTTTTTCTCAATTCTCCTCGTAGCTGTGCGGAACGACAGGAATAAAAAGAAGAAGGAAAGTCCGAAGCCGGAGCTGACGGAGACCTACGAGCTCACGGCTGAGCTGGAGGCCATCATCGAAAAGATCCGGAGGGCTCACCAGGAGACGTTCCCGTCCCTCTGCCAGCTGGGCAAATACACCACGGTGAGAGCCCGCCTCACACACACACACACACACACACTCCATACAGCAGGCCATAATAGGATGGAATGTATTTTATTTAAAGCATATTCAATATAAGCATATTCTAAATAAGGGATCGTTTATCTATCTATCTATTTATTTTACATATAAAAACTACATATTTTTCCTCTATAATTGCTATAATTTAAGTTTAAGCTCAAGAGAGAAATCTTATGTTGAAGAGTTGAAGAGGAAACAAAAAAACAATGTGCCTCTGTTTTACAGTTTGTTCAAGAAGTTAATAATTGCTAAAACGTAAAACTGAAATGTGGGTGTATCCAGGTTATGCATCAAGGAGCTGTGGAAATGTGATATGAAAGTAAAATAAAAGAGTGTAGAAATTAGCTAATATTATTAATATGATTGATACAAGTCATTTGAATGAAAGGATCTAATATGATACAGCTTTACCGCAGTAATATAAGTCATGATTGTAATAAACATTTCAGGTTATTTACCAAGGCATAATTTTGAACTTTCGTATCATTTAAATTTCCTCATTAATAATTTAATGGTTTAATTTTGTCTTCAACTTGCAGAAATAGCCTTTCACAAATTTAATACTTGCCTTTTGGGTGTACAAAGTTGCATTCAAAGTGATTTTTCAGTTTTTTTAAATCACACTGTGGGTACCAAATAAATCTATGTGCATTGACACAGCCCTGTATATTGTATGTTGAGGTAGAAATAATACAAGTTGCATATTCATTAAAGCAAACATGCACAAACATGTTATTCTGCTTATATGAATGCAAAACATAAGTAAACCCTTTCTGTTTGTCTTTCTTTTGCATGCAAGCTTTTGCAATTAACCATAGCATGTATCCATTTTACATTTTAGATGGACAAGCGTTTAACATTTCAATATAAAAGAAGCCTAGCCACATTGTGTTGGTCAACTTTATATGAGGTTACTTGGAAACAAGTTGTATTTAACTTCAGTACACTATACAGTACACAATATAGTACAGTACATTATATGGCCAAAAGTGTGTAGATACGCGACCATCACAGCCATATGTGGGCACAGAGTTGTGCAGGATATTTTTGTATGCTGTAGCATTACAATTTTTCTTCACTTTGGGATAAGTGGAAACGCTGCCTGCACCCCAGGATTCCTTGCCGACATCAAAGCCTGACATCACTAATCCTCTTATGGCCACAGATCCACAAAGCTAGAAGGAGGTTATTATAACAGCAAAGGGACGACTAGATCTAAAAGCATATATGAGAGTGATGGTCAGCTGTCCGCATACTTTTGGCCATATAGTGTGCAACTGAACAGTGTGGCTAGATGGTGTGGTAATGTAATCAAATATATGAACTGTCATGATGATGAAATGTCATGTCCACCTTGAGCAGTCTAATCACAGAACCTAACCCTGTTTGATATGGGTCTTATTCTGTAATACTTACTGCACCATTCACAGCAGTATAATCGATGGCACATACTCCATGCTAAATCCTTCTCTAATACACAGTGCTCAATTGTGAGTGCTGTCTTTGGCAAATCCCTGTGAAGTGCTCAATAACTTGCGTACCTTTCTTCATGTTGTTTTTGCTTCAAGGCTTTTTAGTCCAGTATCTGGAAGTAAAACGCTTTGGATAATCAGTGAAAATCAATGGCAGCGTAATAAGATTAGACAGTTCCTCACAGAGCGTGTTTGAATGCTGGCGGTGTGAAGGAACCTGTTTTACATTACATATGAAGGCAGCGTGACAAGCTACTTGATGTACAAGAACTTGATTAGGTGTCCGTTGTCAATACCAGTGATGAAGGTGCCTTCGGTGTGCATCAGTCATGCCTTCGGTGTGGAGCTAAGAACATCTCAGGTAGTGTCTGGTGAATAATATACATAGCTCTGGCTCATTCTTCCAGTTTGTATCAGAGCACACAAAGTATTAGCAGCATGCGGATGCACATATTCTTGCACTGTAGAGCGTAATAGCTCTCATAAACACATTCTGGGTACAGAAATGGCCCTTTCACTTTGCATAGTTTATTGCATTACAAAATTCAGAAATAAAGCCGAAATAAAGAACTACAACTGGTTCATACAGTCCCTTACATTTCTCCCATAGTCAGCTCTCTGGTCTTTATGTTGGTTTATCCTTTATAACAACAAAGAATAGACAAGAGTAGACATTCAGAGCTATTAATTGTCCAAGCAATCAATCTTACAGGGCACACCTGGGCAGCAAATACCTGCCAGTCATGTGTTCCAATACTTTTGATCACCTGACGAATGAGTGGGTTAAATATCAATAAATATGAGGGGGGAAAAAAATCTATCGTCTCGTATTCATGTTATGATCTCAACCCCAAATCTCTTCGGTGTATAACAATAGCCAAAGAATTGGCTTTGCTTTGAGGAAACTGTATGTATGATTATCAGATTGTATGTCATCGTGCCAAAAATGAGCAATAAGTGCCACTGTGCATCAAAAACGCCTGTCAAGTACGAACACTCCGTAGAACACAGACCGCAGATCTTCTGAAGCTGAAAATGACAATTTGAGGGCTAAACAATTCTCCTCCTCTCTTTTTCTTTCTCTCCCAATCATTTTTTTTGTTTCTCTGAGTAAATATCTCATAAACAATAAAACCAGACAGCACATTGGAACCTGCCGGCTTGGTTCTTTGAGAATGAGTAGTGGACCAGAGCTTCAGGGAACTACAGGGAAAAGTACAATACTATAAATCAAACCCAGGCAGAACTGACTTGACTGGTAACATTCATCATCAAATTGATCTCAAGCTCTCAGCAATGCTGACCCATGTACGACCTCTCAGTTGGGAAAGACACGGCACCATGCCGCTGACAGTTGCCTTTGGGGAACAGCCACTAACACTGGCTCACGGAGTGGTTAATGATAACATCTTAAATCTGGTGGTACATTCAGCAGAGACATGCTACATGGTAAATAGAAATATAGATCACTTTTCACATGTCCATAGCACTTTGACTAAAAAAGCAGGAATGTTAAAAGAAACAGGTTGATTGATGGCCTGATTATAGGTTGGGTAAGACAGAGAGCATAGAGTATAGTAATTGGTTTGCTTAAATATATCTTGAACACAGCATGGGGTTTCTAGGATTGACATTCATAGTATATTTACAGTTAGCCATCCAATGGGGTGTGCAGTTGCCTGTGGGTGCTTAACAGCATCAAAACCTATTTGGTCAAATCACAATTTATTAGTTAGTTAAAATATATTTATGTTTTCTGAAAATAGACATGTCAAAGTATATTACTGGTAGGAAAAATCTATTTTGGTCTGTTTTCCAGAATTCAGCCACAGCAATGTCCGATGGGTTTTCCCAGGCTGCCACACAATTTTGATCCAAAAGTACCTCTGGTACTGTGTGAGTAGTTGTGTTAGCACAAAAATTGTGAATTGATAATCTTTTTTAATTGTCTACAATAAACAATTAGTCGGCTACAGTTACGGTAATTTCTTACTCTTCCCAATAGCAATATCTCATTGTACAACATTCTGGGTTCAGAAATCGACCCTTTAACTTATTGCATAGTTTACAGCGTTATAAAATGCAGAAATAAAGCTAAAAGGAAAAAATACTTGGTTCATAAAGTCCCCTACATTAATCCCGTAGTCAGTTCTCTGGTCTTTATGTTGGTTTATCTTTTTTTTAACATCAAATGCAATCTTTACAGGTGAAACCCAGGGCCAATAGTAAACACATTAAAATATAGTGGTGCATTCAGAGATGAGCATGATGAACGAGACATGCTACATGTTAAACAGGAACATAAATCACTCTTCAGATATCCAGAACACTTTGACAAGAAAGCTGAAATAAACAGGCTGATTGATGACCTGAGGTCAGTTTTTCTGTGGTCAGAACACCTTGAAAACGTGAGGAATTTAAACCAAAAGTACCTCTGGTACTGTGTACAATAAATAGAAGTTCCTGTATTATACACATTTGGGAATTTGGGCTATTTCTAACATGTGCTTAAAATTTTCTCTCTTCCCACTAGCAGATTCACGTTTGCCCCAACAGCAATGTCAGGCCTTCAGACACGCCCGTAATTTGCATCAGGGCTAATTATCCTCCCTGAAATCCTAGGAGAAAGTCCTCATTATCACTGCCGATTGGTTCCTCATGTGCCTTTGAAAGCCCTTTATTGGGAGGAGAAGAGGAGCCCGAGATTAGGTTAGAGCTCCTATTATGCAGGGAAATATTCAAATTCAGCACCTCTGTGATTTGGGAGTTCACGTGCGGGTGAGGGAGAGGGTCTTATCCTTGACAATGAATAACACTTTATTGACAGCCAGCAGTGACAAGAAACGACCATGGCAGCCTTAAAGGCAAAATAAAAGCCTGGCGCCGCAGGAAGGGGCTTTCAGATTGCTCATTTGCTGAATATACATAACCACTATGTTATTTCAGGACCCAGCTGCCTGTCCCGAAATTCCCGTCCCGCCTCAGCCTGTTGTGGCAGCATGCCTTCTAACGTGGGCCGCTTACTTTCTAATGTTGCGAGTTGTCTAATTTCTTCTGGATAAATGCCCCTAAATGAAATTAGAATTCCCCGGCCACTTCCTTGCTTCTCTCTATTGAATTATGGTGGTGCGGTAATTGACTGAGATTGCGAAGGGAAAATCAAACAGCACAGGCTGGCTCGCCGCTCCACTGGTCCCTCCCTCTCTTCATCTCATCCCTCCATCCCTTGGCCCCAGGGAGGAAGAAGACAAGTAGCTTTAATATCAGAGACTCGGCCCCGGGCCTGTGTGCGCTTGCTAGGCGAGCTCTAGCAGTGAAGTGTGCAGTAGCAGCGGTTTGCGTTTGAGCTCATTGAGAATGATTTAAACACATCCATACTGTGCTTCTCACTTAACCAGAGATCATATTTACAGATCGCCCTCTTCTGCCAGCGACAATAGATCCCGCCAATGGCGTCCACTCTCCTATCCACCACACTTAGCTACTGCTAAGAGCCACATTCCCCCTTACACATTGAATAATGGTGCTGTTAGCTAAAGCAATACTAAACCCAGATGCTGCTTTGCAGAATTGGGGATATTTCAAATATGATGGAATGACATTCTTCAATGGGGTAAAGCTTCATTTTTCAAAATGATGTCCAGCGACTTTCGCTCTTCGCACCGATTCAGCGAACAGATGTGGAATAAATTTCACAGATGTACTACATCTGGTCACAGGCACTCCATGGCACAAGGATACCCTGAATACACTGAAACTGTCCAAGTTCCCTTGAAAAAGTGCTTGCTTTCTAGCTAGAGTCAATTCATATTTGACTTAAAGTAATTAAAATGATTCATAAATTTAAAACATTGATAGTAGAGCACACAGTGTTAGAAGAGAGTCATTTTATCTGAAACTACATTCTCAACATAAAATACTACATTTTTGACCAATAGCATGACAAAAGTTGCTTTTCAAGTTTGCAGCACATTTCTGGGCTGAGGGACGTGGGGCGCTCTAATCTCTTACTGCTTTGGATTTTACATCAATAGCACAAAGGACACAGTCTAAATCCAATCTCTCTCTCTCCCTCTCTCTCTCTCTCTCTCTCTCTCTCTCACTCTCTCACTCTCCCCCCCCTTTCTATCTATCTATCTCTCTCTCTCTCACACTCTCCCCCCCCCTTCTATCTATCTATCTCTCTCTCTCTCACACTCTCCCCCCCTT
>JAQQZR010000021.1:7225116-7235472 GCA_030068235.1 Notoglanidium macrostoma | reverse complement strand
CTCTCTCTCCCCCTTTCTCTCTCTCTCTCTCTACTCTACCCCCTTTCTATCTATCTATCTATCTATCGATCTATCTATCGTTCTATCTATCTATCTCTCCCTCCCTCTCTTCCCCCTTGTCTCTCTCTCTCTCTCTTTCTCTCTCTCTGTGTGTGTGTGTGTGTGTGTGTGTGTGTGTGTGTGTGTGTGTGTGTATGTGTGTGTGTGTCCTTTGCTGTAAGGACTCAGGCTGTCTAGCTGGTGCCGGAGCTCACTGAGCCAGAACAGATGAGCTATTTAATGTAAACTGTTGGAAAACAAACAAATTGGCATCAGCTGCTCGGCCCATGGCCTTAATGAGCAGATTGCGGGTGGAGCAGAGCGCCGCAGTGCCATGTCTCACTCCTGCTCATGGATAATGTAGCCACACTTAATGTAGCACTTAGCCTGACTGTCTTCCGCTCTGTTTTCCTTTGAGCCTGGTTGCCTCTTTCTCTTTTTCTGTAGGTTTCTATTTTCTCATTCCCTGGAAATTTATGTGAATTCTCTATACTCTACAGAGCAAACCGGAACTGCAAGAAATTTCATTTTTGAGTAAATGCAATAGACGGTTTGTCTCACACACATACTAAACACTTTTTCTCTCTCAATTCAAAATATCATTGCTTTTTTTTAGCCAGAATAAAAACTGCCAAAGCATACAAATAGATTTGTTACTGTTTAGAATGGAACATTCTCAACAACCATGGCTCTAGTGGATTTAAGGAGAAGAAGAAGAAGAAGAAGATGAAGCAGCGATCTGCGGGGTCCAAGCACTTTTTGAAAAAAGTGCCTCCAGTTCTTGCCAAGTAACACAGAACGTGTTGTGCTTGGCCCCTAATAATAATAATAATAATAATAATAATAATAATAATAATAATAATAATAGTGAAAAGAGAAGCAGTGGTTAGCATTGTCGCCTCACAGCAGGGAGGTTTCTGGGTTTGAAACTCATGGCTGACTGGGGCTTTTCTGTGTAGAGTTTGCATGTTCTCCCTGTGCCTGTGTGGGTTTCCTCCGAGTGCTCCGGTTTCCTCCCGCAGTATAAAGACATGCAGATTATGTCAACTGGCTACTCTAAATTGCCCATAAGTGTGAATGGTTGCGTGTCTCTGTGTCAGCCCTGCCCAGGGTGTACCCTGCCTCTTGCTCGGAGTCAGCTGGGATTGGCTCCAGCTTCCCACTACGGATAAGAAGTATAGATAATGGATGGATAGATGACTAATAAGAGAAGAAGAAGAGTAAGGGCAGCATGTAGGCAGAATGGGAAGGGTTGCCACCTTACAGCTCGGTTCGAGTCCAAGAACATACAGGTATGTGATAGGCTCAAGAGGCATTGTGACCCTGACCAGGATAAAGCAGTTACTGAAGGAGAAAGAAAGAAAGACAGAAAGAAAGGGATTGTTGAGGAGATTCTGCCCAGCTGGCTCTGAGAGGTTGTCTGGCTCTCCTCCTTCCACCCAATCCCAATCCCCATCCTTTCCCTGTCTGAGTAATTGTGTGTGAGTGTTTCTCCACATCCCTGTAGATCCAGTCTGTGAGTTTTGTGTGTAAAAGCCTCTACCCTATCTCCCCTCTGTCTTGCTGTCACAGCTCTATCAGTATCTTCAATATGTGGGCTTCAATCACTGCACAGCTCTGTGCCTGCTGGAGTAAACAAACGCGCACACACACACACACACACACTCACACTCACACTCATTAGAGCCGTTCAGTTCTTCTCCTGACAGCTTTGTCAAACCCTTTTCTCTATACAACTGTGCTGTGAAGTTTATATACAGTAGCAGTCAAAAGTTTAGAGAAACCTAGCCAAACAAGTCTTTATACATATATATTCTACATTTAAGAACAGTTGTGAAGACTCATATGGAATTACCCAGTGACCAGAAATGTGTTAAACAAATCAAAATATTATATTTTAGTCGATTGAGATTGACCATGAGAATGGCTTGCATCAAGAGGTACTGATTTTCCTAGAGACGTTCTCATTTCGAGCATTTCTTCTAAAGATCTACACGCTAATTCCTTAAAAACCATTCAGTAAGCCTTTATCCTGGTCAGGGTCATGGAGAATCCAGGGCACTAAGAATAAGGTGTGAATACACTCTGGACTGTTCACCGCAGTGCACCATTCACACACTCATTCATACCAATTCACCAGGCTTTTGGGAGATTGGAGGTCACCAAATGTGCACAGAAACTCCGCGCAGGCAGTAACCCGAGCTCAGGAGCTCAGGATCTATAAACAAATGCCAAATATAAATCTTTAGATTAAAATGTCTTTGTCTTTTCACATACAAGGACACATCTGATTTTGTCAGCTATCCACTATGGTGGGGTAGTTGCTATAGCAACAGTGTAGGCTTGCATACTTTGTACGGTATGGGAAAAATGTTGACGTGTAATTAGCTTCTGAATGTATTCAGTGCAGTTTTTAAATGAGACAGGATCTTTTCGGTGCTGCAAGGCCAAGCTCTTGTCGCTTCACCTAGCTGATACTTATAAATGTGACTTGGTTTGGAAATGTAGTTGAGAAGTTGGATTTCCTGGGAGGTTTTTGCGGTTGTTTGTTTCGTTTGCTTTTAAGATTATAGAATGCATTGGAACAGCTGTGTCTAAGACATTTTACGAGTACTGTATACACTTAATTTATGATGTGCTACATGTGTATTGTTCTCATGTTTTGAAATACACAGGTTGTGTGAGAAGTATGTAGGAGATGGAGATCATTATCTTTCTCCCTGAATGTGTGTGTGTGTGTGTGTGCTCTAGAACTCGAGTGCTGACCACCGTGTGCGTCTGGATCTGGGTCTGTGGGATAAGTTCAGTGAGCTGGCTACCAAGTGCATTATTAAAATCGTGGAGTTTGCCAAACGGGTGCCGGGCTTCACCGGACTCACTATCGCTGACCAGATCACTCTGCTCAAAGCCGCCTGCCTGGACATACTGGTGAGTGTGTCTCTATGCGTCTGTGTGTGTACATGTGTGTATGTATGGGGATCAACCCCAAATCAGAAAAAGTTGGGACATTACGGAGAATGCAGATTACAAAATAGAAAGCGGTAATTTCCTAATTTACATTGTATTTTATTGCAGACAGAATGAACACAAGATATTTCACGCTTTGTCTGTTCAGCTTTATTTCATTTGTAAATATACATCCATTCAGGCCGGAACTAAAGTTGGGACGGGGCAATTTAGGGCAAGTAACGAGGTAAAACAATTGAATAGTGACATGATTTGAAACAATTGATGTCAGCTGGTGATTGTAATCATGACGTGGTAGAAAAGCAGCATCCAGGAGAGGCCGAGCCTTTTGGAGCTTAAAATGGGCTGAGGAATGGCAATGAATGCATGAGAACATTATTGTGATGTTTGAAAACAATATTCCTCAAAGAAAGTTAGGAAATGCTGCTCAGTGAAATACTTTCCATGAGGTGAATGAAAAAAAAATACAGCAAAACGAATCCTCAGGTGGTTAATCAGGTGTTAAGCTTCCCTGAGCAGCAGGCAAACATCGGTGAAAATAAGCAGATCGCTGGCTCGGCAGGAAGCACGTGTTCGCATTCACACGTCTCAGGTGGTAGCTGTATTATAATGACGAAATGGCTGGTGGGTGACCAAATAAGGGAGGAGGTGAAAGAAAATATTGCTGTTACAGGAAAATAATCAGCAAAAAATGATCATCACTATGTCATGTTTTATCCCTTATAAGAGTTTAACCAGGGATTCACGAACCGTGGCTGTGACGGAAATGTCCGTGTCAAATTAAGTAACATTTTAATTCTATATACTTTTACAAATAAAAGACAAAAATAATACAAACAGTAATTCTAATAATAAGTGATAGAAGTTTCCGTTTCCCACAATCCACCACAGTATCACAGCATGGCCGATCCGGACTCCATGTCTCACCTTCACACTCACCTTATTACTGATTGCACACAGCTGGTCTCACACACACACAAACAGCCCAGCCTCAAACGTGCACTTTATAAAGTCCTGAGTTTGCGCCTACTGGTAGCAAGGGGTTGAATTTTATGTGTGGTCTATGGTGGGGGTTTTAGTTTTTTGATTCTGATGCTCTTGCAGTAAAGTCTCTGCCACCCAACAGTATAATAACAGTTCTTAGCACACGAGAGATAAATGGAAATTATTGTGTTAGCTAGCTAATTCGTTCTTTGTGGCTAAACGAAATCTTCATCTGTACAACTTCTTAGGATCTCTTTGAATTGCTGCCACAAACAAATCACAAAAGGGTGAATGATCAAGCACAAATCAGAAACTTTAAGATTTGCACGTACAATGAAGCGTATTCGAAATTTATGTGCTAAGATGGTGACCAGGCCAAGCCCGGCCCCAAGTCTGAGATTCTTGTAGCAACTTTCTTCTTCTTCTAAAAAAAAAAGGATTTTTCCTAAAAAGCTATTTGAAAATAAAACATGAAACCCTGACTACACAGCCAGTCAAATGTTTCAAGGTCAGATTGAATAGCTTAAAACAGCAGCAAGAAAAAAAGTTTTCAACAAGCAAAAGTTTCCCTTCGATCTCAGGGTAATTCATGCAGGTTCGAAAGGTTCAGCTGAGGGAAAAGGTTCGGAAACAATGCCTTATGTGATGCTGCAAATGTTTGCATGTTTATCCTATATAACCTCAGTATTGTTAATAATTATATAGTTTCAACCTTGTATACATCACATTTATTTGTAAATGGCAATGTTAATATTATAAAGTGAAAATAATTAACAATTGATGGTTACATTGTAGGATGTAAATGTAAGTAGGATGGTTGTTAAGGGGCGAAAAACAAAATGGAGGATAAAGTGAAAGAACTGTCGTGTTAGTGAGCGAATAAACAGTGACTTATATTCAGGAAAAAAAGGATTTCATTGGTAACATTTCAGTGTTGCAGTTGTTTTAACTGCAGATCTCTTGATTGTCAAATCTACTCATCGCTAGGGTTAAAGCAACTTATTAAAAACTAATTACTGATACTAGTCTAGATAGCAAGCCAGGCTAGTTCGTTAGCCTATACTAGCTAGGACTAGAGTGTTGTTATGGTTACAGCGTGTGTTTCCGTATCAGCACAAAAAGCATGCTTTTGTTGGGTAAAAAAAATACACCAAATTTGAAAGCACCCTTGGTCGTTGATGAGCCCTGAGCTTTGAGCACAACAACGAGTTTTTGGGTTCTTTTGCCGGTTTTGATGTTCTGGTTCGCTGTCATGTCGACATTTCAGAGACTTGCTCACCCACAGAAACAAAAACAAGCTGTCACAATTATCTGTGTCTCTCCTGCCCCTCTCGCTAAGTGGAATGTTTAAAGCAGACGTGAAAAACACGAGAAATGGTTATGCAAATGGGTCAAAACAGAGGAGCGTTAACTTTGTGCATTTATATGGAAATTTTGTTTTCATGTGTGATTTCCATGAAATCGTGTACGAAAACAGAACCGCGGCGTATAAGGCCTCGTCGCCCGTTTCTGCTGTAACCGTGTCGATTTTGTAGCCGACTGATCTGTTTACTCTCCTGTTTGTTTTCTGCCTCGGCTGTAAATATCCAGCGATGTGAGTGTGAGGCCCTCTGGCTGTGTGGCTGTGTGTGTGTGTGTGTGTGTGTGTGTGTGTGTGTGTGTGGAGTGCTGAGCTCAGGTTGCCTTGGTAATGAGCATGAAACGGAGCAGACAGCGCCATGTGATAAGGTGATGGAGGGAGCAGCTAAGCTCGCTCATTGTGGAGCTGGAGGGAGAGATAGAGAGAAAAAGAGAGAGGGATCACCGCTGATTTGATTAGCACGTCCCCAGAGGGAAAATAAATGAAGGAAGAAAGGGACAGAGAGAAAGAAGCAAACCCAAATCATGTCCTTTAACCTTTTCCTGTCTTTGTCTCTCCTTCGACTTTTATCCCATTATCGCCATTTTTTTCTTGCTAGCTCTTTTGAATAAAGTAAATGATAACCATGACCTTAGCAGCAGGCTTTTTGCTTGACTCACACACCACTTTACATCATAAGGTGCTGCGCTTTTTGTTGACATCAGGCCAGAAGTCAAAGCCCAAAACTGATAAGTAGCAGGTAGAGAAAAAAAAGAGAATTTTAACACACAAAAAACCTCTAAAATTGTTTTATGTGGGCCAAAAAAAGTACACACACTACTTAGTACTTAATAATTAGCAACCCCTCCATGTTTTTACCAACCAAAGCGAACATTATCCTTTCCTACATGATTTCGATTGGCTCACAAGACCGAAGGTTCATAAATTCACAGCGTAAAAGTTCACCAAGTCGGCGCAAAAAAAGAAACCCGTTGTTTCCACTTCAGTGAATTTCTACAAGGTGAATTTTCTTTCTCTTCTGAAAAGCAAACAATGTAAAACGCATAATTTTGTTAAGTTATCGCTTTAGCAATATTCTTATATCGATTCAATATATAATTCTACAGCTAAACTGTAATTGAGTACTGCATGAGTAATGCGTCCTCTTTAGCAGTTATCTCTCCTTGAACTCAAATGAAGTGAGTCTGTTTCTTGGTCATATATATATATATATATATATATATGCTGTTATGACGTAAGTGATAACAGGAACTAACTTGTTTAATGTTAAAAGTAACTATAAATGGCCAAGAACTACAAGGTCTTGTTCTTCGGTTAATAAAAAGAGAAAGTGTTGGCAAATTACTGTGGTATAAAAAAATAAAACACTTCGGGACGTTCTGTTATAGAAATATTCAGGGTGGGAAAAGTACCTCAGTTTTGTGTTGCACGACCCGTCCATCGTTGATTCATTTCTATAACAGCATGGCACTAAGTGTTTAGTCCTTACAGACGTGTTCGAAGTAAATGACTCTGATCATGTGACCAATTACACTGCGCAAATAAAAATGTTCAACAGTCCTGCTTTTCTCTTAGTTTTTGTCTTTTATTCATGCAGAGAGGACACGCTCAGACACACACACACACACACACGCGCGCGCACAAAGCCCAGCTTCACCTTGTCCTCTGTGATGACTGTTTACTGTGGCATTGTGTTGCGGAGTTTGGCTTTAAAGAGAAGATCAAATAATGTGTGTGTGTGAGAGAGTGAGAGAGAGAGAGAGAGTGAGAGAGTAGGCCCAGCCAGCATCCATGTTTTATTCTGTTTCATCTTCCCGACAATGGTGCCAATCACTGTCAGTGTATGCTACAAAGGGTTCATATAGCAGCCATACACACTGCCTCACATTTCAAAGTCCATCACACACACACACACACACACACACACACACACACACACACACACACACACTCCCACTGCTCTTTCTGCTGGGCTCATCATGCACATATGCATGCTGCATACAAAGACCCACACACACTCAAACACACACCCCAGCATATAGACACAATCCATAAGCACACACGACTTCTTCTTATCTTTCCTCTTCTTAATGACACTCGCAGCCAACAGCAAACAAGTAGCCCTCCTTCTTGTTTACCACATTTATTCCTCGATCACTCCTGTTCTCTTCGCGACTTAGCAGCAGTGTTACTAAGCAATTACGTAGACTTGTATTACATCGCTGATGGACTCTCAAATCTGACTGCTTAGAAAGAGTCGATTCATTTTCTATACCAATAGGTCTGACAGCGGTTCCGTCCGCAAAGCAAATCAGGTGTCTATTAAAGGAGACGACTTATACCACATTTCAGTTATTCAGGATTCTTCCCTGAGATGCTCACGAGGTTTACGAGGTTTTTTTTAATTGAAGACACCCCTTGGTTCTTTTTTTCTCATGCCAGTGTGAAAACTCTACATGATAAAACAGGCTGATTTTGTCTTTAAATTTAAATATGCATATGGTTGGATAACGGACCCAGAGTTTGGATGTTAGCCAATCAGAGAGAAGCTATTTACATATTTAAATGTAATCTGTCCGCTTTAGTGCACTAATTCTGTGTAAGTGTTGACATGGTGATATAAGGAGATTTTTATTCAGCATTTGTGGAAGAAGCCTACAGTATTTCGTAACAATCCGAGGTAAAGCTGTAAGTTCAGCCTTGTCAACAAAGGAAAATCTTCAGGCAGGAGGAATTTTCAGTTTCTTGAACTTCTTGACAAGCTCCATCTTTTTTTTGTTTTACTGATTTTAAGAGCGAGAACGAACAAAAGAGAGACTGGTGAAAGAACAACTGTGTGTAGCTGCTATAATGTAACTGATAATACTTGTGTCTCTGATGTTCTTCAACACGGAAGGTAACTGTAAACATGAGGTGTGTCGTTCTTTAATTCATACAACATTAATGCAATATTAGCAAATTGCTGGGGTGTAAGATGCATTTAGTGTGCAGTTATAGGAACATCAACAACTTTGGAATAATCGGGTCGCATCACACCACCTTTCTGTTGATTGTTTTCCTGTAGCAGCATGTCATGTTTTATTCCTTATTTAATGCACAACAGCCTTAAAATCATAAGAACATGGAGTGTTGAGAAACATTAAGCAATATCCACTGATAAAAACAATGCAATGACTGTTACCATTAACTATTAATTCCAGTCATCCGTGGAGAATAAACATCACATAACCAGACCGAGAGCTTTTCTGTTCTGGTAAATCAGGCTGCAATAAAGCTGTAAAGTTGGAGTGTAAGTAAGAAGTCATGTGATTGAAACTGTTACCATTTTTGTATATATTTAATATCAGACCAGATAACAATTTAAAAAAATTCAGCACAAAAATTTTAAATGGTTAGTTGTGTAACTGTGTGTGTGGACGTAGATCCTGCGTATCTGTACACGGTACACACCAGATCAGGACACCATGACCTTCTCAGATGGACTGACACTAAACCGGACGCAGATGCACAACGCCGGATTCGGGCCGCTCACAGACCTGGTGTTTACCTTCGCAAACCAGCTCCTACCCATCGAGATGGACGACACGGAGACAGGCCTGCTCTCGGCCATCTGCCTCATCTCCGGAGGTGGGCCTCACACACACATACACAAACACACACACTCAGCATGCCCGCTGTGGTACAAGGCGTAGTGAGCTGTCAGTGGTGTGTGACTGAATGGAGCTCCTGAGATAAATTTAACTGCAGACTATACATGCACTGGAATACACCTCAGTATTGAGCTATAGACATCTGCTGATCATTTATACAATGGTTGATGTTGGCAGAAGAAACCGAGAACTATAACAGACTTTCTGAACTAAACACATGCTCTCGATTGTTAGCATTGCAGTATTGGTTAGTATTTCCTCATCTCGTGGCTTATGCAGCCAGTACTCCTGTAGACCTCAGGTGTGTGTTAGTAAAGAGATTTAATCATTTGTATCATGTAGTTAGGTAACTAGCATCTAGTTATGGTTCTCTGTAAGGACATTTCCTCTCATTCTTCCCTGGTATTTACAATCCAAACCATAGCATGATGTCACACCAAGGATGGACAATAAGCCCGAAAAACATACGTCACGATTTTAAACAGTTAGAATGTTAGACAATGAGAAATCAGACAATAGTAAAACTGTCATGATTGAGACCATGGTGTGGGTAAAGAAGGTCAGCTTATCCTTTAACCTTTGTACTGTTTTTTTTTTATGTGGTGAATATTCTATTACAGTCACCTTGCATGTGATGTAATGACTGTAAAGTCATCTCAACACACTCAGTATAGATTAGCAGCAGGACCAAACACCGTCTGAATGCAGTTTTGTATGCGTACTGTATATAAGCTACCTAGGAAAAAAACTAAACATCCACCAGCAGTAGGGATGTCATGCAAGGTCAGTAGTGTGGACGCTTGGCCGAATATAAATTCAGTTTGTCCGACTGTCAGGTTTAAGTTTGGACAAGCAGAACACTGACAACACCGACACTGTCAGGTTTCACAGTGACGACTGTAGGATGCAGGGGACAAATCTGTGTGGAACTTCAACAAGCATGACGGAACACTGGGACTTTTTGACTAGTTTGAAAAAATCACTTATTAAGACTTCAGAACATTTTTCAAGCTCATCCATCCATTATCTATACCGTCACTGTTGCATCCAAAATGTATTTTGCAGGCGTGGATAAACCTGATATTAGTTTTAAATCTGTCTCTGCTGGTAACCACTTTAAGTTCCATCCTTTAATCAAGCTCTTCTAAAACACATTTATTACGTATCATTTTAGAATTCTGTTTCATATAATATCATCTCAAACAATAAAGAATAATGAATGTATTCTTAAACAGGTGAGTAGTGGCTAACAGTAGCCAAAACATCCTTCTGTATATATATCCATCCATCCATTATCTATAGCGCTTTATCCGTCTGGGTGGCGGGGAAGCTGGATCCAATCCCAGCATCTTGGGG
>JAQQZR010000021.1:7192164-7217299 GCA_030068235.1 Notoglanidium macrostoma | reverse complement strand
AAAAAAAAAAAAAAAAAAAAAAAAAAAAAAAAAAAAACACCCCCACAAACCTTTCCATTTCATGTTTATTTCCAAGTTCATCTCAAAAGGTACACTGTCTCTTACTTTCAACATTTAAAATGTGCTGGAGCACCGCAGTCTAAATTTCTAAAAGCTGCTTAGGACAAATACAGTTTGATGAAAAAAAAACCTGTATAACAATAATAATATTAATAATAATAATAACAATAATAATAAAAATTGTAAAACTGCTACACAGTAAAAAGCATTTAACATCACCAATAAAGAAAAATAGGCTAAACCTGATAAGTGAAGAAATGTACAAAAGTCTGCAGGACAAAGGACAGAAGATGTAACAAGCGAGTGTGTGTTTGTGTGTGGGAGGGAGAGAGAGAGAGAGAGAGAGAGAGAGAGAGAGAGTAAGCTGCCTAATCGAACATATCGTCGTCGTCTTCGTCAGACTCGGCGAAGTATTTAACCTCTTTCTTGGCTCGGCCTGATCGGTCACGGGCTGCGTCAAAGCGACTGAAACTCTTACTGTTCACTTCATCATCCTCCTCGTCTGACGCGGCCTTCTTCGGCTTCTGCACCCAAACACAGACATCTTTCTTTAGTAAGAGACAAAGTGGCTGGTGAGGAGGAGAACTGAAAGCTATGGCACGAAAGAAAACAGCGCAAGAGTGACAAATCCAGAGTTACTTATGGGAAGTTCGACCCTGTTTCCAGTAAATGTAAAGAGAATGTGATGATTTGCATATCATATAAACCCATATTTAATTGAAAACAGAACAATTAAAATGTTGAAACTTCCAATGTTGTTTGGAAAATTTATGCTCATTTTAAATTTGTTGCCAGCAACCCGTTTCAAAAAAGTTAGGACGGGGGCATATTTACCTCTGTTGCATCACCTCTTCTATATTTCCCAGAAAACAGTAAGATTTTTCAGTTTCAGCGTCTCATGTGCTGTCTTTGTTCTACTTTCAATCAAATATACATGTACATGATTAGCGAATCATCGCATTCTGCTCTTATTTACATTACACACAACTTTTTGGAAAAGAGGTTGTACTACAGGCTAATGAAAATCTATTCCTGCTACAGAATAATTTTCCACAAGTGACTCACTCTGCTGCCCGGAGCTTTCCCAGTCTTCTTCACAGGGTTGTAATCTTCCTCCGAGTCAGACTGCTTCCTCTTCCTCCCCCTGCCTTTGCCTGGGCCTTTAAGTAATGGAGCGGATAGGGGCTTCTTAGCTGCCGTGTCTGAGTCCGAGTCCCACACAGAGGTGTCGGGTTTCTTGGGTTTGGCTGGAGGTTTCCGTGGCTTGGGCGCCACTTCTGAAGGCTTCTTAGCTGTAATGAAAGAGACAAAATTGTGAAATGAAGTTAAAGCATAGAAATTAAAATGTTTTAAAATGAATAATCACAAACCTACGACGCAGCCCTTGGCATCACACACATACGACACAAACCAACAAACTTATATACTCTCACTGCACAAGTACAGACCAGCTCATTCATGCTATTACCCAATCATGTGGCAGCAGCTCAGGGATAAAATCAGACTCATCAAGAGCTTCAGTTAAAGTTTGCTGAGGCAAAACTAGTAGACCGGACACGTTAGTTGCCTAGTTTTTGATAATCCCGTGCCCACTGTTGCCTCAGATTCCTGTTCTTAGCTGATATTCCTGTTGTAGCCTATCTGCATGATGCTTTTCTGCTCACCACGGTTGTAAAAAGTGTTTGTTAGTTTTCATGTCTGGCCATTTTCCTTTGACCCGCCTGCACGACTGCTGTTTGATGGATGTTGTTGTTGTTGTTTCTCGCACTGTTCTGTGTAAACTCTAGGGACTGCTATGTAAAACTCTAGAGACTGCTATGTGAGAAATTCCCAGAAGAGTCCTGAAATACTCGAACCAGCCCATCTGGCACAACAACCATCCATGCCCTGTGCAGGTGTACAGGTCGTCCTAATAAACACTGAGTGCATAGTAAACACATTACTGCTATATAAAATGTGCCAACTGTCTTGGAACCGCAGCAGTCGCAATTTTACCTTTCTTAGCAGGAGAGGTTTTCTCAAACGCTGAGCTGCTGGAGTAAGACGAAAATGCCGCGTCCCTGTCATCGTCACTGTCAGACTTCACTTCTGTAACACACAGTTTATACAGAGTCATAGCATTTATATGCTGATGTGAACCTGGTCCTGATCAAAAGTGCACGATACACTCACCACTGTCACTGCTCTTCTCTGAGTAGGCATGTTTGGACGAAGAGAATATGCTCTCTGGCTCCTTCTTCTTCTTCTTGGCTTCTGAGGCAGACCTAGAAATAGAATAATTTACGAAATAAAATTAGACAAGGCATCTGCACTCTCAACAGAAGCAAAAATGTTTTATGAACATTCTTGAAAGGGACCAGGATCATGGATAGTGAGTGTGAAAAATGCACATACGAAGTGATTGCTGGTTTAGGAGGGAATATGTCGTCGTCATCGTCATCGTCTTCATCGTTGTTATTCTGTGCAGTGCTGAAGCTCTCCTTGTAGGACTGGACTGGTGAAGCTGGTGGCTCATTATCTTGGTCTTCATCAGCATCCTCCTCCTCCTCCTCCTCCTCAGAGAAGTCAAAGGTGTACTTGGCTTTTGCAGCTGTGAGACAAAACGGTACTTTTGTAAGTGTTTAACAAATTTGTGCATGCTCAAAACCACTGGTTCCACATTTATGCTTGTAGAAGCATTTTAAGCTTCTAGGGAGAGTTCACATTCTTATGTTTGTGTCTGTAGACTTTCTCTTCAATCCAGACCAGAGGGATACATTTCTTTCCAGGACAATTTATCACTTTAAACAGTAGTTTCTGAATCCTAAATGAAACTGGTAGCCCCTGGAGAGTTGTGTGTGGGAAAGAGATATGCAGTCACCCAGCCCTCCACTTGCACTGAGATTGCATCATACCGGTACAGCTTTCCGTTTAAAAAAGGGAAAAAAGAACTGCACAGAACAGCATATGGGGAAAATACAAACACACACCTGAAGCTCTCCTGGACGTTGTGTCTCGAGGAATAACCGGCTGTTCGCTCTCGTCCAGGTCACTGTCAGACCTGTCTTCATCATCCGACCAGGGGTTCCTCTTCTTTGCCTTTTTGGGAGTGCCCTTCGGCACACCTGGGGGTTTCCTCTGTCTAGGAGCACCTGATTGGAAAGCAGCATGTAGGACAATCATGTGTAAGTTGTGTCTCCTAAACTCTGGAATATGACGTAATATTTACAGAAATTTGCGTAAAGCCGAATACAGCTCCAATGACCAAGAATAAGTGCTGTTTGATGCTTTACCAGGTTCCTTCTTCTCCTTTTTAACTCGTGGGGCTTTGGGTTTGGCTCCAGGGTTTGGCAGGCCAGATGGTGAGATCATTGAATTGTCTCCTGCTGCACCGTTCGCATCCATCATGCCATCGTCATCAAATTCCATCTTCACTGACATTTCCGCATCACCCTGGAAGATACACACACTTAGGCTTGGACACTAAATGCTAGTAAAGAAATAAAGTAAAGTGAAGAAGTAAAGAAACTCAGCTGGAATCCTATTTTTAGAATACGTAAATGAGAATTCCTTGATTTAATACAAAACAAGGAATCCTCAGCCTCGTTTTGACGCCAGGATTTCTCTGCTACCCCTAAAAATAACTTCGCCAGCAGCGCAGATTTATAGTAAACATTTTCAGTTTTTTTCTGTCCCAACTGGAGTAACCAGCTTGGGTAGTGTTCATTGAAGTGCTTTAAAACAATGTTTAGGATTTAAATTTCTCAATTCTGTTGAAGGATCAGGAAGAGAAGCTATTTAACCGATTTTTGCCAAAATTGAAAATATGAAAGATTTCACGTACTGCACCTTATTGGAATAAGCGCAACCTGTGCAACTTAACACCTGGCTTGATATGACGGGTCACGTATATACAGTGGCTGCATAAACATCACATTCTTGGATAAACTACAAACTCTGCATGCAAAGCAACATGCAGTAACACACACCCACACACACCCCGAAACACACAGCAACTTATTTCTTAAATGAATCACAATTCTCTAATAAAATATTCTGCACCAACAAACAGAGTTTATAATATTACAGAAACAAACAAATATCAAACATTTCAGATAAAATAAACTACAGCTGTCAAACTCCTTTAAAGTATCATTAACTATTTATAAAAAAAAAAACCAACAAGATCAAGTATTTAAAATCTTGTACTGCATAAATCATACATACTCATGAAAGAGTATGAATATTGTGCCACTTTCCTAATCAAATAAAAGTATGAGATTGTTTTTGTTTATTTACCCACAATAATGTTTTCTTCTCGCTTATATTTAGCTGTATTGTAAAAATCTGTATCTGTGTTCACATTGAACAAATTCACTATTGAATATCCACCATAAAGGTGTTGTAGAAATTACATAGTGCACTACACTTCTTATATAATAAAAAAAATGCGAATCTAAACTATGCCATGTGGATGTTAATTGGAGAGTGGTTATTACAACACACTCTTGCTCTGTCTTTCTCCCACCTTCTTCCTCTTGGAAATCTTCTTGGAGGCGTCAGCTTTCATGGCGAGTGTGATCTGAGGCTCTATTCGCCGACCGAAGGGCGAAGGCAGTGTCTCCTCCAGCTGGATCTTCTTCACTTTGGGCTTGCCCACCTTGCCTTTCACCATCTTCACTGCTTTTCCCATGCTGTTGCTCTCTCGCTCTTGTTCCTCCACCCGCTGAAACAGGAAAATACAGAGATGAAAAAAAGTCTCAGTAACCACAGAGACACAAACATACACACTCGTTCAGTTTTGCCCACCAGAAAAAAAGTGGAATGATTGGTGACTCGTTACGACGTCAACGAAATTATTTTGCTGTACTTAACAGGTGACAAAAACAACACAGCTGCCTGAATAAACATAATATACTAAAAGCTTGAATATTAATCAGCTCATTAATTAACAGAGAATTCATCGTAGCAGCAGCATGAACTTTTAATTTTATCTTTGAAACTGTATGAAAAAGTTGGCACTCAAAATGTTCTCTCTGCTTTCACTAAAATTAAAGTATTCTCATCATTACTGCTTTGCCATGCTTAGTATGAACAACAGTCGCCATAGATTTTGTGACGTAAAATAAGCCATAGACTTTTTTTTCCTAAGGATCAATTACAGAATTCCAGCTAATGTTCTGTGAGTCAATATAATGAGTACTAGAATAGTTGACTGCTCATGTTTATAACTAGTCTACTATTAGTTTAGTGGTTTGACTGAACACTCAGTGCCTGAAATAGCTGTGCTGTGTAACACTCACGTCCAACTCTTCAACAAACACAGCCAGGTCTTCTCTCCATAGATCCTCTGAAGATTTTCTCTGAAGTTCATTCAGTTCTACTTTCTGAAAAAGACAGAATCAGACCATTATATAGAGAAAATGTATTTTCCTCAGAACAGATGTATTTATCGTGTCTATCGGGAGAAGACAGTAGCATTTTCGGAGCATATCACAAGCATCATCAGTACCCTTAAAACACTGATCATATATAATATAGAGGGCCTGGTTCCATTGTGAAATGATGACTAACTTGAAACAACGAATAACTGACATTTCATAGTAGGTCATGGACTTTTCATATTTATTTGTTGAAGTAAGGTTTTTGATAATTTCTGAAAATTTTCAGGGACCATATTTTAATTAAATAATTAGCTATGTTAACTATATACTTGCCTGATGCTACGTAAGTAACATGTACAGTCCTGTGTAATTTCCTTATAGATATTTCTTGAGTTCTGCATTATTAAGTCAGTACAAAAATATTTCAGCTTTCCAATCATTACTTTCCCAAAAATGTTTGTATTTAAAAATGTTTGTATATCTGTAAAGAAAGCAATATATTACGTTCCAGACAAAAAAAAGAAAAAACATAATGAAGGCTCCTGGAAAAAAAAGCACAAGTTAAGTCACACCGAATACTGACTTTGTTTAGTTTATTACGGTTTACTGCACGTTGTAGGATTTGAAGTCATCTTTACTTTACTTTGCATGTGCCCAAGACTTTTGCACAGTACTGCACATTGATGAATTTTATTTCACATTAATGAATTCAAACCCATTTAAATGAACAGAAAGGGAGAGCACCACATCAGTGCATTTTTCAAGTGAAAAAATCCAGTGAAGACACGAACATTGATTAGAAAAGATAACTAACGTGAGATGAGGCGGGGGGGTCGGGCTTCCAGGGAGTGTCTTAATTCAAACACCTTCCTAATTGTCTCTCGATACAGCTGCAAATGATGATTGGCTCATCTGTAGTTTTTACTATTAGAATATTTCTGCATACTGCAGATGTTATGCAAAATGCATAAAGATCTTTGTCTAAACAACGTTTAAACTAACCTTAACTGATTGCCGTTTCAATTCGAACTATTTTAACCCGATCTATTTATCTGAGATGTCGTGTTTTCTGTCGCGACGTACCTTCTGGTCTCTCTGTTTGAGGAGCTCGTCCACCTTCTCCTTGGTCAGGCACCACAGAGGCATGTTGAGTATGTAATTAAAGTTAGGACCTGACGAGGAGCCAGAGTCCACGGAGCTGTCACTCAAGCTGCCGTCATGATCTTCATCCTCCAGAGCCTGAAATCAAGAGATGAGATTACAGAAAGTGAATGAGTGGGTGGTCGTAATGGAATGTTTTACCAACGTATCAACCCGGACATGGTTTATATTATATATTATATCAAAATGTGGTGTAAAAGTTCCAGCAAAGTTCTGAAAAAAATGACTGACATGTGACTAAATTCCCAGAAATACTCGGGTAAAAATTACACTCCCCGCACCTCATGATGTTAAACTAATCCAGTCCAAATAGAGCTTTAGTTAAACAGCAATGACAGCCTCTGTACCAAGCACCAGAACCGAGCAACACTAATTTATGATTATTCCATTTTTAAATAAGTGGTGTCAGTGTCTTTGTCTATATAGTGTTTTATTTCCATAAAGCTCACAGTGATCTGACCTGCAGCCTGGCTAGGGCCTAACAACCCCCTAAGTTAACCAGCACAAAACTCAAAACCTATAAAGAACAGAAAAGACAGAATTTAGTATTTAAAAAATTGTACATTCGGTTATTTTCTAACAGAGTTGTTTATGCTGTGCTAAACACGCTTGTTTACCGTTCTAAACAATGGGAGCTAAATGAAAAGAATGTTGCTCAGTACATGCATGTGCAAAAATTGCATGTGCATAAATGTATAAAAATAACATAATTCTGATGTAAGGTGTATATCTAATGTGTATGTCCTGTACCTTCTCTTGAGCTTTGGTCCAAGCTGCCACTGGGTCAGACTCGTACCCTCTCTGCACCAGCATCCGGATCAGGTCCCTCTTACTCTTGTTCTCTGAAAAAAGGTTAAAACATTCAAACTTGCAGTGAGCAAATGATAATGTTTACACGCACACTGATATTCCACATTTATTCAGCATTTTCCGTTTAAGACTTGTGGGATATGCCGATATTATTCGGGTTTTAGGAGCATTCTTTGGATATACATACAGCAGATTGGGAATATGCGTCTCAATTAGGGTTTTTATGGCAGTTAGTGACACACAGCTTCTGGCCTGTTTACAATCAGCTCTGTTTGTTGTACACAAACCAACTGGACAACAGTTTGCAAGGCTGGGTGTTAGGGATGCATTTTTTTGCAGGGATGCCAAAGAAAAGCCGACATTTTTGGACGGAAGGAGAAACACATCTATTTATAAACATTACGAAAGAATTTGTCATCAACAGGTTTTTGGATATGTTCAAATATTGCATTGCTGGCCTTTTCAATAAGATGGTTGAAGGAATGAAAGAGGGAGGCTTTGTTCACATGATCAAACTTGTCCGCCTCCGGGGGAAAACAAAAATCCTATTTAATGCAAAGAAACAAAATGGCACAAGTGGCTCCAGCTGTTCCACTTTTCTATATTTTGAAAGGACACAGCTGTAGGACGGACGTCATGGGGCTTTCTTACGTTAATCGGAGTATGGACGGATGCATGTAGACAGGAATATTTAGTGGAATATTCATTTTCATTAGCCATGCAAACAGCTAAGTAGGAATATTGTTGTTGTTGTTTTTTTTTTTTCAGAATAAGCACAAAAACCATATTATTTTGTGCATGTGAACATAGTGACTGATGCAACATGACAGTGAAAAATCAAAATGTTGCCTGAGATATAGTCTGTAATCAAATGAGATGAGGGTCTATTAATCTCATTCTCCATTAGCAGCAGTAAAACTACAAAGATGTATGGCTGGAGGTTAAACTGTTATGACCAAATTCCACACGCCAATAAGCCTATTACTGATAACAACCCAGTGCAAAAGTTGAGCCAGCTTTATAACTTAAGATCTGTGGTTTTATGGGAGGCCGTTACTCAAACAACATATCTGCACATGTCCTTAAACAAACACGCCAAGCCTCCATGTGTTTACAGTAAGGCTGTCACTGTAACCTGTTTATCATCGGTCATGTTGGTGTCCTATTTTTTCCTTCCTCAAACATTTAAAAAGCTGTGGCTTAAATATAAAACACTATTTAAAAGCTTCTTCAGGCCAAACACAAGTCCACAGTGAGAGGTCAGAGAGGTCAGATCATGTCATCCAGCTCATATCACTCATTATCAGTAAAAGCAGAAAAAGTTGTTAGTTTTTTTGTAATTTAAACAAGTTAAACCTATGCAATGATATTAAAATCACCCACACTACATAGTGGTAGGTGTTAACGAAACAGATCTGTAAAAATACTTTACACAGGAATCTCACCGATTGAAATCTTCCCATCAATCTTCTCAAGCACAAACCGCGCTTGATTGGAGAGCTTTGCTGACTCGGCACCCAGACTGCCAACCAGCCAGTCCTTCCTCAGTTTGTAGTAGTGCAAGCGCAGCTCAAAGAATTCCTTCAGTATATCATTCACAGATTCGTACCGCTTCATACAACCCATGTGATCAAACAGCACCTAAGTACATAGAACAGAGAGAGAGAGAGAGAGAGAGAGAGAGAGAGAGAGAGAGAGAGAGAGAGAGAGAGAGCAAGAGATGATATTTCAGACTAAAGAACAAAAGTAAGATATAGAATCTCATGACTCTGTGGCTCCTGTAATAATAAGGCCGAATGTTAAACAATAGCTCCTTGTCTGGTTGCGGTATGACACATTAATGACATACGCTCATGAGTGTGTTGTATTACTGTAGAATAATCTGCCTCACCATTGAGTTGCAGGTGAGAGAAGACTGCAGCTTGAAGACTTTGTGGAGGCCTGCTGCCTCTGCCTGGGCCAGCTTCTCCTCCGTCAAGCGCACCACAAACTTCACTGTGGTGTCTGTGTGGTACTCCTTATAGTCTAAGATCAGCGCTGGGGTCTTCTCTGTGCCCTGTAACATTGGCTCCAACACTGACTCCTTGTACGCCTGCAGGAAAGATAAAGGATCAGTGAAACCGTTCCTCAAATCGGACCATGGTTTCGAGGTGGACCATGACAAAATTAGCCTTTACTGATAACCTATGCATATTTGTGTGGTCTTCTTCATTTATTTTCTTCAACTTTTATTCATAATAATGTAAAGGTTAAATGTAAGTAAATAAACCAATGCATCACACCACACCAAAGTTTATTATGTAATGGATAATGGCGGGCGGGATGTCCCGTTATACAGAATTAATGGACGAGGCGGAGGCTAAGAACAGCACAATGCAAGGTGGAGTGGCGTTTCCTCCACCAAGTTCATTAATTCCATATAACGTGACACCCCGTAGGCCGTTATCACACTTATGCAATAGTTACTGAACATCTAAACACGTTTGTATATTTACAGACCTGGAAAGAACACACGAGGAGTCATTTTCTCAGAAATAAATGTGTTCGTGGTATACTTTTCTCCTGAACAAGGATAACTTTGGGTGGACGGTCTAGCTGGTTTGGTTGTTATGGTTACCAGCAATGCAGTCTGCCAGTCAACATAATTTACTATGGTTGTTATAGTTACCATTCAAAAGTTCTCAGCGCATTGATATGGGACGGTAATTAAAACGTTTTCCAACCGATCCACTTTATAGGTGTCTCGTTATACGAAGTTATTAGCCAGCCAATCAGAAAAGAGTATTTCTTGTCTCAGGGGTATACACATCCCAAAGTGTCAAAGGGTTTAATTACTCTTGTACCACATCAATTTATCAATGAATAAAAATCACTGAAGACGCCTTCCATAAATGTTTAGCCTTTTATTATGTAGAGCGTTCACATAAGTCGATACAAGCACATTAATATATACCCGTGAGCTGAATCATACCTGAGACGACTGTGTATTTCGTTTGTATAGACAAATACTGATTAGATGATAAACAAGCTTTGACTTTATTCCATTTAATTTAATTTCCTAAATGCATGGTGTATGATTTTGCCTAAACAGACTCAGTGAGCATACCTGAGTCCAGGTGCGTATTGGAAGCTCTGTGATCTCAATAGTGTTCTTGTCCAGGACTGAGATCTCACCGCTGACCACATACTGGTTCTGGCCCAGCTCATGGATCACTCCCTTGAAGTTCTTATAGCTGGGAAGCTGGACATGGGCACAGAAATGGAACTCATAATGTCAGGGAATCCAACACAAGAGCACAGAAGGTGTGTAATGACCAGGGGTTAGCAGACTAATGCTAACTTCTTTTACTGCCATTTCTGATGTTACACTAGAAGAACGTATGGCTGTCTGTGGCATGAAACTTTTACCATAGGCAAAGGATCTTGATGATCAAGCATGCGGTTGATGTTGTTGACGATCTCTCGTGGACTGTAGTTGGAGATCTTGCAGGCCCAGCCGGTCCCGATACCCTCTGCTCCGTTCACTAGCACCATTGGGATTATGGGAATGTACCACTCTGGCTCCACCTTCTGGTTGTCATCGTAAAGAAACTTCAGCAGGTTGGAATCCACGGGTGGGAACAGCAGCTTGGCCAGTGGGCTGTTAATGAGTGAGAGAGAAATATCTGAATGTAATGTAAAAAAAAATGTAAGAAATATCTAGAGCAGGGGTCCTCAAACTTTTTTTTAAAACTGCAACTCCAGTTTTAGAGGCATATTTTCTCACAATCCCGTCATTTTTTTTCTCAGTAGTTACTTACAGTGCAATACCATAAGAATGTGTATAATCCAGACAATGTGCTAATTTTCATTTATTCGAGTCTAATGAAAGAGTCTCCACAGACTGACAAACCTGAGCATGGTGAAAATGTAACGAGGGCTAGCTGCGTCTTTGCCTCCGTTGATACGGGTGCCGAACTGACCCAGGGGCTGCAGGATGTTTATGTTGTTACTGCCGACAAAGTTTTGAGCCAAGTTCACGATGGTCATCATTAGAGCTTGCTGGTGATGAGAAAAACATAATGTGTTTAACGTTTTTAAGTTGATGCTTATGAGACTATAATACAACACAAGATGTTTACAAATCACACATTAGGTTTGCAGATACATTAACAATGTGAACTTCACCTAGGAACTTTGTTCCCCGCACGTTTTAATATTAGAAGTGGCCCAAACAAGAGCCAAAAATATTTGGGATGCTAGTTAATTCTAGTTAAATAAATAATCCATAAACTTTAAAGAGGACAGGAACACTCACAGTGATGATGAAATATTTACACCATGACAAGATTTTAATGTGAACGCATAATTCAAGCTGGATTTAGGACACAGAACAATTTTTTTGCAATGGTACCATTTATAAGAAAAATAATTTTAATGTTTTATGTAGACCTTGACAGCACTAAAGAAACAGCCACAGCCACAGCCACACACACACACACACACACACACGCGTGCACACCTCGCCGTGATGGTAAGCAGACATCTCTGCTACTGAGCCAGCCAGCTGAGCCACTTTCACCTCCCTCTTATCGTTCCTCTTCAAACAAGTAAACAGGACCTTCCTCTGGCCCGGTTTCAGACCTGCATACACGCACACACACTCAATGACCTTAAGCCTTTAGACAAGTGGTTAGGTGTTTGTACTCATGTCCATGCTCTACACATTTTGCAGGATTCAGTAAAAGAATCAACAACATGTCTATTGGAAAAAAAACATCTAAAAGAAATGTATTACAGATGTGCCAAAATTCCTGTAAGTGCCTTTCTGCCTCACACACACACACACACACACACACTCAATCTGTGTAAGTGTCATATGTAATGTTATATATAGGAGACGAACCATCGACGAGGGAGGGAATAGATCTCTCATTGTCAGAGTTGGAGAAGAGAATCAGTTCTTTGTTGATGAAGTCGTTGTAGGACAAGTGCCGAGTTGCGGTGCCGTACAGGTATTGCTGCAAGAGGAAAAAAAGACATTTCACTGTAAAATTCACCTTTATCAAAAAGATGATTAAAACTCTTATCATAGAAACTATGACTAATAGAAATAGAAATAGAATAGAAATAGAAACTATGATAAGAGCTAAGGCTAACAGGGCAAAAACGTTTACATCTCAATCCCCACTGCCTGGACAGAACTACATGCTATCGTCACAAGTTCTTAACTAAAAATAATAAGTAAACAAGTAACATAAAAACCCTGCATACATCAATAGACTGATCTTCTCAAAGTGGTGCCTTCTTACTTGATAAGGACATTTTTTCAACAGGCTTGTTCTTTATTTGCCTGAATCTCTTTTTGAAGTTTGTGTGTGTGTTAGTGTGATGGACAAGTGGACGTGAAAGGTCTCACCTCAGGCAGACCGTGCATCCTCCTTTGCCGCCTGTCCTCCATGAAATTAGTGAGCCACTCTTTTCTGTCATCCGTCTTCTTCTTGCTGAAAGCCTTCACAGAGAGGACAAATGGGCAGTGCACTAAGATTACTATACTGCCCTCTGATTACATCCTGATACAGACAAGTCTGATACATGTTGTCTATATACAGTGCTGTGCAAAAGTCTTGAGCCACCCCTCACCCCTCATTTCTTTATATGCTACTAGGACAATGAGACAACAGGTGAAGTGATTTATTGCAATGTGCAAATATACATGTAAAAGACAGTTTAATTCTAATGAGCTTGAAGTCAATATTTGGTATAACCTCTGTTATACTTCAACGCAGCCTGAACTCTCTTGGGCAAGCTTTCTTGTAATTTCTTTAAGTAGTCCTCAGGAATAGTTCTCCAGGCTTTCTGAACAACATTTCAATGCTCCTCTTCGGACATTGGCTGCCTTTTGTTCTATTCTCTGCGAAGATAATCCCACACTGCTTCAATAATGTTGAGATCTGGGCATTGGGGAAGCCAATCCATGACTGATAGTGTTCCAGCGTGTTTTTTCTATCGAGGTACGCAGGAAGCCTGGAGAGCTATTCCTCTAGACCGCATTAAAAAATAGAAAAAATAGACAAAAAGAAAGTCTGGCTCTTTGGAAGCGAAACTCAAGACTTTAGCACAGCACTGTATATGAGGCCAATGCATATACTTGTTATATTACATAATATCTCAACCAAATATTAAATATCACAGGTAACCTAAAAAAAATAAAATGCCAAAGTATTCTAAACTTGAAATGTAAACCTAGCAGAGGTGGTAAAAGTGTCCAAATTCTCAAATGAAAGTGCAACTACTTAAAATAAATACTAACAGGTAATAGGTTCATCTAGCTCTACAATACAAACTGCATATGTAACTCTTTACAAATATGCAACTCTCCATTACAAAACCAGTCACATGGGTCAATTTTTTCAAAATTGGCAATTTTTGACCATGATTAGGAATGAACTTTGTCAATATAGTAGATATTATTGTTCAATATATACACAGGTGAACATATGTATGTTTGCTGGTTGTGAAAAATTGACCCACGTGGCTGGTTTTGTAATGGAGGGAAAGTTCGCGGAGAAGGAACATGTTCCTTATACAAATAAACTTTATTATCCTTGCTGACAAGTTTGGTTATTATTTGAGTGAAAAACAGTCACAAATATGATTATAGACAAATGTAGTGATGTTTGAAAGTGAGTAAATGTTCGACTTGTTAAGTGAAAGAAAAACTCGAATACCTATAAAACAGATTTTTTTTTTCAGATTTCCCCCTGATTTTCTCACTAATTTAATCATGGCCAGTTCCCACCAATCAGGTAGCTCTCCCCATCACATGACAGCTACCAACCAGGGAGGGCAAAGGCGATCACGTGCTTCCTCCGAGGGGACATCAGGAAGTGGCGTAACACACTCTGCCCTCTTCTACATGCGTGAACTCACAGACGCCCGTGATTGGCTAGCGTTGCTGTGATTGATAGGGGAGAGAGAGTATGCCACGCCTCCTTTCCTGAGAACACGACCACTTTTGCACTCTTGGGCTCCTGGCTATGGATGGCAAAGGCATCATCGGGATTTGAACTCACAATCAGAGTAATTGCACTTTGTCACTTCCCATCTCTGAAACCTACCAAAGTAATGGCAGCGTCATCTTCTGTGCCTCCGTACTTGAACATGATCCGATGTCTGTCCATATCCGCGAAGTATTCCTTTGCCTCTTTGCTCGTGCTGGTACCCAAACCTATTGCATCACGTTATTAAATAACATCATTATCTAATCACAGGATCAATCTATATACGCACTTTTATTAAACGTTTCAGTTACATGAAAACAAACCTTTGTAGTACTTTATGTGCCATGTTTTGTAATTCTCCGTTTGCTTCTTCCACTCGTCAAACTCTGGAATGCTGTAGAAGGAAACTTCCTGTTTGTTCTTAGTCGCCTGTACACAAAGCGATCAAAATTAAAGATGAATCCGGATCAAACATGCAGCACTTTTTTTGCGTTGTGGAATACGGCGGCTCGTACTTTGACGATCGGAGTGATGAACTCCTCCAGAAACGTGTGCTTCAGAAGGGACGGCCAGTTATGGTGGAAGAAGTTGATGAGCAGGCCCTTGATGTGCGAGCCGTCTTGATCCTAATCACAAAAACCACAAAATAAAAGTATTCTTCATGATGAATTACACACACGCAAACATTCTGCCTTTTAACATTAGTACAGAGGTACGACAGCCTATAACACTTGTTTAAGATATATCATACCTGATCGGTCATGATCATGATTTTGCCATAGCGTAGAGATTTCAGGGACTCTGCGTCATCGTAGCTCTTCTTATACTGCAAGCCAACAATCTTAATGATGTTGTTGATTTCTGCGTTCTCCATGATCTTCAAATGAAAAAACAACACAAATAAATTGAATTATACTATTGAGATATTTTGTGCGTTATTCAAGTTGTGCTGCAATAATTCATAATAATGCTCTTTCATTCTCACTTTCTCCTGTTTCATTGGATAACTGCTGCTGTAATCATAAAGACTGTCCTGTACTCATATTACTCACTTAGTCCTGTTTGTCTCTACTCTTCTGTACTATCATTATTTATTATTTACTGTATGTATAATCTCAGTGTATGGTATCAGGATGGGTTCCTTTTTGAGACCTATACGGATTTATCTTTACTTATTATTTACTGTTTATATAATCCACTTCCTTATGTTGTTGCAGGGAAAGTTTTTTTTTTTTTTTGCCAGTGTTGCCTTTTGCTTGCTCTTCGCAGAACAAAATTTTTCTGCACCCTTTTTTCTGTAACACTGTTTCGTGACAATATCTACTAATAAAAGCACACTAAAAATAAAACTGAGCTCTATTCTGCATTGTGTCTTTACTTAAAGTGGCCGGCTTGCCCTTCCCAGAATCCTCTGTGCTGAGTAGCAAGTCGCCTTTTTTGCTGTCATCGATCTTCTAAAAACAAGCCGCAACAATTCAGCCACAGATCTTAAATTGTAGTTTGAAACTGAAGATAATTTGTCAAACCATCTATATATTAAATTCAACCGATCTATTTTGTTTTCGTACGATTATTCTGGACCCAAACATCTGTGAAAAGATGAGACAAATTTTGTTCAAAGCTTATAGGTGAAGAAAAAGTTCATGATGGCTTTCAAAGGGATCACTACAAAGAGGAGGTTTCGCTGCAAAGAGATCTAGCAGGTAGCGGTGACATGCGTTCAAAATAAAAACAAAGCACTGGATTCTGGGAAGGGTAATCCGGTCCCTATAACGATGATGCCATCTGCGCTCACCTGTTTGTGTGTGGCCTCCCGCACATTGAGGATCTTGCCTCTTAGAGGGAACACTCCGTACCGATCTCGTCCGATTACTCCCAGCCCAGAGACAGCCAGAGATTTGGCTGAGTCTCCCTCAGTAAGAATCAGAGTGCAGTCAGATGAGTGCTTCCCACCTTAACATAAGAAAGAGTCAGATATCAAAGAATTCATTAAAGCAATAGGACAAACTAGACTTGCACTGCTTTAGTTTATAAAGGTTATAGAAGAGGATAAAGCAAATGCTAAGTATTTAAAAGTCAAAGCACAAACAGATAACATGTTAACATATTTGATTGTAAATAAGACAAAATCTGCTTTCAGCTAAATCATCTACAAACAGTCTGAGTTCTCAGAAAAACAATGCCATACGTGTTCATTCATAAAACACTCAAGCGGCCCGAGCTCACCGGCATCATTAGCGTCATCCAGTTTAGGGATGCCTTTAATCTTGCTGTGCTTGACTGAAGAGCATTTTTTATTCAGCTGTATCTGAGCCTTGAACTTCACCCAGTTCAGAATGCTCTCCACGATGCCACAGTTAGTAGCCTGAATAGCAATAAGTGACCAGTTACTGACAGATACGGCACTCAGTATCAATAATACTGACGGAATAAAACATAAAACATGTTTATAAAATGTAATGGCTATAAAGGTGGTGTGCTGGACTCCAGTGAAAGCCCAAAGACACTTTTTGACACCATGAAACAAAACGTGCCTTACCGCTCTTATGAATTTTTCAGAGAGAGCGCATTTAGAGCCAAAGCTTTTGGTCTGAAGAGTCATGTTCTCTTTTGTCTGAGAGTCAAAGGTCGGGTTCTCGATCAGAGCGTTCACAAACACCCAGATGTGGTTCTTGACCTGAACGAAATAATTAATTTCCATCATCATCATCATGCTGTTTATTAGTTTAAATACACATCCATTTAATGAATAATCCAAAATATGGCTGATGTTAAGTAACTCAGTAATCATGTGAGTATTTAATGTCCAAACCTGGAATGGTTTAACGGAGACTCCGGCTTTATTCTTCTTCTTCACTACCTCGATGAGTTTTGACACGATTTGGTCCACAACGTAATCAATGTGTCTGCCACCCTGTGAGAAGAGTAAGCAGAAATCAAATCCTGGACCACAGGCTGAATGTGAAGGTACAAGGAAGAGGAGTGTGCGATACAACGACATAAATGGTATCACGTGATCATTATAGGCTACATGTTATGTATCATGATATTTAGGTTTGCCAGTGAAACAGCAGTGCCTGTGTAAAACTGGGGTTGATGCTACTTAGATTTGATAAAAAATTGAACAGACAAATTAAAAGCATCAAATCAAGTTATTTGATTCTGTTTGAAATGATTAATATTATTACCAATATGAAATATTATTTATTCATTTATTGTTTAAAACGTCACATGAGGGATAACAGCCGGGATAATGGAGCTGTTTCAAGTCGTGGATTTCTTAGCCTCCTCCTTGTCTATTAATTCTGTAAAACGGGACACCTCAGCGGCCGTTATCCCGCTTATACTCTGGTTATCAAACATCTAAACACATTTGTATATTTACAGGCCTAGAAAGAACACACGAGGAGTAATTTTCTCAGAAACAAACGTGTTCGCGGTGGACGGTCTAACTTTGGGTGGACGGTCTAGCTGGTTTGGTTGTTATGGTTACCAGCTATGCAGGCTGCCAGTCAACAGATAATTTACTATGTTTGTTATAGTTACCATTCAAAAGTTCTCAGCGCATTCATATGAAACGGTGATTAAAACGTTTTCCAACCGATCCACTTATAGGTGTCCCGTTATACGAAGTTATTAGATGCCTAGCCAGCCAATCAGATAAGAGTATTTCTGGTCTCTGGGGTATTAAAAAAAAGATAAACCTCACCTCAACCTTGTGAAACCTCACAATATCTATATGGTACTAGATGGTCATAGTGCTCAGCCCTAGTGTTCCAGCTACCTTTGTAGTGGCGATGCTGTTGACAAAGCTGATCTGCTGGAACCCCTTCTCGCTCATGGTGAGACACACCTCCCAGCGCTCGTTCACCGACTCGTTTACTACCTTCAGTGCCACGCCTGTCTCGTCTAGCTTATCCTTCACATATAGATCCACGTAGCTGCGGAAGCCGTTCACCTGCAGCGGCACACACAAGCAGAGAGCATGAAAAGTGTTAAATACGGTTAGTTTACAGTGACACACGACTGCAATTCACTTTCAGCTAATCGGTGCAAATCTGTACAGCCAAGATAAAGCCATATTCAGGAATAAATTAATCCATAAGTAAGGCATAAATAGAAAATAATCAATGATAAGGTGGTTGGCAAAGCTTATTATGTCAGTAATTGTACATCCCTAAAGTGTTCTTTCTTATACAACACTTTGTCAGGGATTAAAAGCTTTTATTAAGTAAGAAATGACACAGTACTTTTTATTAAAATTACATTTCACTAGTTTCTGATATCACTCATCATTGGAGTATTAGTGATGCCCAAATATTGGCTTTCCTCCATGAGTGGAAGAGCTTTTAGTGTTGCAGATCCTAAACTATGGAATTCCTTTCCCAATAACCTCTTCCTTCCCAAAATCTCCTCCAGTTCCGAATTTGAGAAACACCTTTTCTTTTTGTGTTTTCACTCTGTGTATGACTAGATGTGTTTTCAAGTATTGTTTGATTGATTTATTTATTTATTTTTACCCCTTTAGGGCCTGTTTCACTAAAAGTGTTTTTGGGGCTGACACAGCGGCTACTTTCTATACAAATCCTATGAAGGTCAGTGTTGACAGCGCTCATCGTCCTCAGCGCAAAAACACGAGCGTTCAGCCTTTTTTTCTGCTGCGCTCAGGGCACGTTCAGCTGAAACCGAACAGTTCAACATTCACAGCACAGCTGATATCGTTTATGTCGTTTCTCTTTCACTGACCAATCAAAATCAAGAAGGGGCAGGACTTATCAAAACTGTTAACAATGCCGGAGGTGAAACGGATCTGAAATGGATCCTGGGCATCGCTGACAACCCAATTATTTACGATCTAACTTTGAAGGGTTATCATGATCAATATTTGACATAAACCCAATCGTTTTAGCTCACCTTTCGCAAGTAAATAGAAACTTAAGGTTCGTAACGAAGGAATGCGTAAATGATAGATTTTTTTTGTAACCTAACAACAATAAGCACTTCAGAGAAGCGCTCTGAAAACTGCTATTAAGAGACATTCAGTAATCAGCTTTTTCTTGAAGTTAGACAAAAAAAAGGTGTTACTGATAAAGCAGAAAGTGCTCCTTCCTGAAGTGGCGGAAAACTTACAACGTGCAATAATACATCATTGTTTGTAACAGACCGCTGTAACCATAGGCAACCAAGTACCTATTTTTGTTTGTTTGTTTGTTTTGTTGACCTCTGTCTTGTTACAAAAAGTGAAAAAAAAAATCTATTTATTATCCGTCTCAACAGTGCCGTTGTACAGCTCATACTTTTTATTCAATAACACTTTATTTAAATTTCCATGCTCTGTCGTTTAAAACACATCTGGATGTGTGTGTTTTTTAACTGTTAGACTTTTGTGCTTTACCGCCATGTGATGTTTGTGTGAGGGGTAAAGAAGAAGAGCGTGTTTAACTGTAAACGTTTAAAAAAGAGAGTAAGGCTGTTTTCACCCACCAGCTGCCTAAAGGAAATGTTAAAACCACAGCCTCCAGCTGCAGCTCTTTCAGTTGTGTCCCTTATCCAAACATACAATTTTACAATTAGGGGCTCTTCATTAAGAGTTGTAACGTTAAATCCAATAAGCTGAAGGAAGTGAGTACACTGAACCCAGAAGCTAAGACAGCTTAGCATTAACACCCCCGATAACACTTAGCAGCATTCAGGATATGGAAATACGGGTTACATGAATGAATTACTACAACAGATAACCGGGACAGTCTATTTACGGGACAATATTATTATGTACATATTCCTAGAAGATGAGGTACCGCTGTGTGGATGTCTAATCCTACATACAAGGTCACAGCTACGTATAATACAATTTGCACAATATGATGCAGTACGTTGTGACTTACAGGCAGCTTCTTGCTGTTGAGAATGACTTTAACGCCCTTGCATGAACCGGCTACATCATAGGCCCTGCGTGTCAGCAGAGCCACGATATCCTTGTCCAGTTTATCCATCTTAAATTTGGGAAGGTCGGGCTGGAATGTGACGCAGGTGAAGTCATCCCCGTCGAAGTGCTTGATTTTTGCATCGCTGGTTTTTGTCATGTTGTTCTGCCATGTCTTTAAGAAGGCACAAAACAGATTCTCATCAGTTAGGGAATGTGTAATTTTTCACTATGACATGCAAACCATACTTAAAAGCACGTTTTCTTTATATCTAAACAAACACAACCAGGTAAAAAGCGATACATTCAATACCGTTACATGAAGCGTGTTATACAGAGAGTACGTATACGACTCCAAACATCTGGAAGCGCGAGATTAACTGAAGCGTTCTGCTTATCTCAGGTACTATATGCACAATATGTGTATACGGTCTTACACTTTGTGAATTCAACAGCACATCCTTAAAGTCGATTCCAAAAGGTGTCAGGTCTGGGATCTGGGACTTACCTCAGCAATCACAACGCCCGACAAAATTCATTCCGTCACACAATCTTCGCTGTATTCTCCTGTAATTTAAACCACTTTAAACTGTGGGACAGCTGTTGGCCGTACCTGTTTGAAGCTGCGTTTGTACTCTCTGCAGGCAGTTTCCACTGTGAACTTGGTACTGAATATGTTACAGAGCTTAGCACCGTAGCCATTCCTTCCACCTGCACAACACAGATAAAACGTTTGAGTTTAAGGAGGGAAAAATCTGGATTGCAAGATGACCGGTACGAGGCTACAGACCATACTAAATACTGATTACTCGTATTTATTTATTATACGCACTTATTTAGTGCGACACAATTCATCACACCGTGATCAAATGTTTTTGCAATAATCAACACATTACTGGTGACTCTGTGATATCTGTGAATTTTCGCTGATTAGTCACCGTTAGATTAGGAAGGGATTTTTTCAGACCACAGAAAGAAAAAATAACAATAGATTTTTTGCTACAAAAACATAAAAAAACATTAAAGTGGAGCTGTACTTTTTAATTACCTTAACATATATACATGTTTAATATAATTTAACATGTATATACATGTGTGAGAGAAAGACAATAATGTGCATATGGGATGGGGTAGAGATGTTAACGGGGTATTTTCTGTCGTCTTAAGACCTACAAAATTGACGCGTTAAGGACCATAACCGAGAATCGTGTGCAGTTGCCTGTGTCATGCACTTTTTAGACGCTCCCTTACTGTCTGCATCACTATAAAGCGCTGGCGACCTGCTGTGTTTCTGAGAGATCGGCTTCAGCTGACTTTAACTGGAGAAAATGTAAAAATAGATTCACTTGTACTAGGTTCTCTGTCCACTCCAGAGTAATAAAATATACATTTCGTCCTTTCGGTGTGTTTATTTTTTGAGAATTAGACGAGAGAATCTCGAAGGTGCAGCGACTGTCCAATATACGTACCACCAACTTCACTGCAGTGCTCGCACTAGCCGAACAAAATGAAAGGGAGAGAGGCGTGGGCTGTACCTTTGCTAGACAAGCCAGAGCTCTCACGGTTGTCATGGCAACGATAAACAAGCTCACACGATCATCGCGCATTATTTTAACGAATATCGAAACATCGTATCTGATGAGACTAGATTTAAGACCACATGCCAGTAACAGTAAGATTGTTTAAGACATTTTATGGCGTTAAATTTAGCAAACGTAAAGACTTTTTACGACTTTTTAAGGTCCCACAGGAACCCTGATTCCACAGCATTACATGTAACTACAAATAGATCAAAATTATTTTTTAATATACAATAAAATTGTATTGTGCAAACTGCCATGGAATAAGAGGAATGAATGGTTGGCGTGCTGTTATTAAAAAAACACCCCTCGTCATATTTTATTCCTTGCTGGTTTTATTTTCGTTTGCTATGATTAAACGGTGTACGGCACTACAGTATCTGCCATTTAAAAGACACTATAAGCCCAGTCTAATTTTACTGAAAGATAAGTCTTGTATGTGTCATATTGGAAAAAACAAACCTACAAAAAATTGTGATCCTGTATTCAACACTTACAGCAGTCTTTACTTGTACTCTGTATGGCAAACAGAAACTCGCCCCAGGGCACGGCGCTAACGCAGCAGCATGCTCTGCCTTCCATATATTATTTAGCAGCTTGTTGTGTTTAATGTAACACTTAGGTTTCTCTTTAGCTCTGTAGTTACCTGTGACTTTTTTCTCATCGTCGTCGTAATTGCTGGAGGTCAGCAGGTGTCCGAAGATCAGAGCAGGAACGTACATCTTCTCATCTTTGTGCTCCACTACAGGGATTCCTTTCCCGTTGTTCCATATGGAGATGGTGTTAGACTCCCTAACAGACCAAAATCACACCCAACAGATAAGAAGAGAGCTGGAATACCATAAAAAAAGATAACAAGAAACACTCTCAATTTAAATCACAGATAAAAACCTGATAAGGATAGTGAAGGTAAATGAGGCGGTGAGTGTGTGTGTGTGTGTGTGTGTGTGTGTGTGTGGGTGAGGGTAATACGCTGATCTGTATGTGTGTGTGTGTGGTGAGTGAGAAGGACGCAGCCGACTGACATGTGTTGAAGGTGAAGTGAATGTGAATCCAGTAGTCTGCATCTTCCTCCTTCAAATCACCGTCTCATACAGCTCAGATAAAAAACTGCTCAATTAAACATTCCTAATATCTAACACCTTCATTAACATGCTTCTCGACTGTTAGTTATTCGAACCATCCTTCTCTGCTCCTCCACAGCTTCTTTTACTTCCTGCAGCATTTAGACTACAAATAAAGGGTATGATCAAAATCCTTTAACTCAAGGGAATGTTTTACACTCTGGATGTTGGCGTCATGACACAGCTCATGTTTGTTGTGTTTGATTTATGATGATACGAATCGATGGAAATTTAAGTGAACCGTGATTCATCTCAGTTTTTCCTAGCTGTAATCGCATTATTTGTAACATACAATAGTGTGAATACACGTGACGTCACCGTAGGTGGAAGTAACACAGCTCTAATGAGGCGAAAACACAACAAACCGTTCTGAAATGGGAAAGAGCTTTTGTGCGATTAACTTTACCAAAAGATTCAAGAAAGAGCTATTTTTTTTTTTTTCAAACTGCTGAAAGCTAAAGAAAAGAGAAGCAAATGGACCTGTTTTATGTTTAAGCGTTTTGTTATGCTTAACATTTTATTTGTAAGAAAAAGCTTGTTATTAACTTTTCATTTGTAATAAAAGTAATAATTTAGTTAATAGATGATTATAATTTATTCCGATCTTAACAAATGCGTGTATATAATTATTGTTGGTTATTAAGAACATTCAACAAAATTACACCTTTTTTTTTATAATTTAATAGAAGGAATGTTTAAATTCATAAAGAATATGAAAATAAATGCTGCTTTTTTGTTTAAAAAAATATTCTTTCGAGTCGTGAATGGAATATCGTGAATCGAAACGACCCATGAACTGGGACACGCCTAGTCAACGGAGATTTGATTTGACTTGAATTTAACTGAAGCTGAATGATGTCATTCATTAGTAATTTACCAAATAAGTCATTAATTCATTAATGATATCATACATAATTGGAAAAAACTGCGTGAGTAAAACAATATGTATGACTACAGAGACCTTACATTAGTTTTCCTTTGATTTAGTAAAAAAAGCCGATGTAATCACTTGATAATGTTTTCATGACACAACAGATTGTGTGTAAAATGTCAATAATTTATTTTATATTCTAGTTATTGACCTCGTAAATGAAATATTTTTAAATATATATGTTTGGTTTATTATATTGTATACAGTACAGTCCATCTAATCAATCAATCACTAGAAAACCTGTAGATTAATCAATCATCAGAATAACCGTTAGCTGCGGCCCTAAACGGCAGACGATGTTTTCTTCAAATACCTCCAAAAAAAAAGTTCATTTAATTTGCAATGAAATTATTTTGCTAATATTACAGTGCTGCAAAAACTTTCTTCCACTCTTCTGCAAGTTTAATAAACCAGTACCAAGCATTCATCCTGTATATAATCTCTCACAGTACACCTTTGCTCTTCACAACAATAACTTACGGTTACTTATGTTTAAAACAGAACCGCCGTTTTAAAAAGCTTTAATGCGATTTGCTAAAGTGGCACACACAGAGGAAGAAATAATAGCAAAGACTCTCCAGAGCAAAAGAAATTCACACTGCTTGGAGTATAACGAGCCCGTGGGAAGCCCAACACCGTGATACGCTTCATTCCAGGAGGAAAAAAACCAAAACAAATAATAATAAGCGCAGGATCGCTGGGCATTTTAATAGCTCCCTGCTGCTGAACACTTATGAACAATCTGCTGAAAGGAGCAACACTCTGCCTTGATAAACCACTATAGCACAGAGAGAGAAAGAAAGAGGGAGAGAGAGGGAGAGGGGGAGAGAGAGAGAAAGGGGGAGAGGGAGAGAGAGGGAGAGGGAGAGAGAGAGAGAGAAAGGGGAGAGGGAGAGAGAGAGAGAGAAAGGGGAGAGGGAGAGAGAGAGGGAGAGAGAGGGAGAGAGGGAGAGAGGAAGGGAGAGTGAGAGAGAAGGAGAGGGGGAGAGGGAGAGAGAGAGGGAGGAAGGGAGAGAGGTAGAGAGAGAGAGAGCGGGAGAGAGAGGGAGAGGGAGAGCGGGAGAGAGAGGGAGAGGGGGAGAGCGAGAGAGAGAGAGAGGCAGCGAGAGAGGTAGAGATAGAGAGAGAGGGAGAGGGGGAGAGGGAGAGAGAGAGGGAGGAAGGGAGAGAGGTAGAGAGAGAGAGAGCGGGAGAGAGAGG
>JAQQZR010000021.1:7155644-7191677 GCA_030068235.1 Notoglanidium macrostoma | reverse complement strand
GTGGGTGTGGGGGAGAGGGAGAGAGTGTGGGAGGAAGGGAGAGAGGTAGAGAGAGAGAGAGCGGGAGAGAGAGGGAGAGCGGGAGAGAGAGGGAGAGGGGGAGAGGAAGAGAGAGAGACAGAGGGAGGAAGGGAGAGAGGGAGAGAGAGAGAGAGCGGGAGAGGGGGAGAGGAAGAGAGAGAGAGAGGGTGGAAGGGAGAGAGGAAAGGAGAGGGAGAGAGATGGAGAAGGGGAGAGGGAGAGAGGGAGACAGAGAAAGGGGGAGAGAGAAAGAGAGAGCTGTCGTCTTTATTTATTTAGCGCGTGTGCATGGGGAGCGAGAGAGCAGCGCTGTGAGATGATTCATTAAGTGGCAGCATGTTAGCTTTAAGCGTGAACAGGATGAAATTCTTCATCTTCTCGAGGGGAGTGGAGAAAAGGCACTCACGGGTCGATGGTGATTTTGATGCTGTTCATGTTCTTGTCTCGCTGCTTGTTGTCAGCCGCGTTAACTGTGAGGAGAAAAAGAAAATCAGGCTAAATCTGGAGCTATGAATAGACCAGTTCATTAACCATAACGCTGATCAGCGCAGTGATGTGGCTAAAAGCGGATACGACACTGGGAATCATCATCTCTGCAGGTTTCAGCATTTTCTGATTCAAATGATGAGGACAATATACTAGACGGCAAGAATTTTATCATTTTGTTGGTTTAGTAAAGGCGTGCACTAGGGATGGGTATTGTTTGATTTTTAACGGTTCCGGTTCCTATCGGTTCCCCATTTCGGTTCCATGAAGGAAAAAAAAACATAGGGGTAATGTTTAGATAACCAAAAACATCCATATTCTGCAGCAGTCCTCTACTTTAAGAATAGACTCGATGTGTGTCGTTTTCTTTATTAAAGTGTAACTTTAACACTTTTGACCGTTCGCTGCCTTTTACACTGTTGTCACGCATGCTAGCTTGTGTCTGAGCAAAGGGCTGTTGTGCGTTGATGCATGACGTATTCACCTAAAACATGTCCTGGCAGATATGTAGTGTTAAATAATCGATAAACAGAAACCAAAACTCAGGATCTCTTATCGGTACTAATTTGCAACCTACGTTTGGTTCCTAACCCTAGTGTTCACTATACCATAATTACATTTTATACAAAGTGTGCAAAGAACCTGTAAGTCGTTAATGATCAGAACTAAGATGTTAGGATTCATCGATACTGATGACAACATCTGAAATCACGCAATACTCCGAAAGCCTAGTGTACTAAAATTATGCCACTAAAAATAATCCGAACTTTCCATGATTAATGAAGACAAGCAAACTGGGCTCAGTGAAAACATCAAGAGGAGGAACTACAACTACAGCACCTTCCTATAACACAGGTAACCTGAAATCTAAAACATCTTAAACATAAAACTCAGAATGAGGAGCTCAGCGAACGCTGGATCACGTGAGTGATACAGTTTTAACGCAGAATGTCTTTACCATCAGCCACTGCTGATCATTTACGACGAGGAATTACGACGTAACGATGACAAGGTTGTCCAGAAGCGAAACCAGACCTGCTCTCCTATACAGCAACCTTAATTCATCCAATGTAACTAATAAAGGACTTTGCTTAAAATCTACTATCTAACATAATAAAGAATGAGCTGTAAAGCAAAAACACATGACAGGCTCCACATATAACCGTGGAAACATAAACAAGAGCTAAATAAAATGTTCTGTGATGTTCCTGATTGATTACCACTAAGCAGATTAGTTAATCAGATATCAGTATCTAAATAATATGTACTCGTAGTCGATTTAAAAAAAAACAAAGGCATCGATGCATCCTTACTAAAATCAATTACATTCCAGAGGCACAGCGCTGAGACGTGGGTAACTGAGAAGCGTACATCAGCGGGGCATCGACTTACCAAGAATTTCATCAAAGATTTTATACAGTCCAGGGACGTAAGTGATCTCTCGGAAGTTCATGCCAATCTCGTCATCGAAAACCCACATTTGCTGGAAATAATAAGCACAGATTGAAATGAGTGTACACCAATCTCAATATGGCCATTAGCAGCCTACAATCTGTTCAGCCTTTAACTACTGTTTAGGATCACAGGACGTCGTCACAGTCGTCGTAGATCTGGACCTCACCTGAGTGACAGGCTCCACTGAGCCGATGTAGGTGTCTGGGCGGAGAAGGATGTGCTCCAGCTGAGTTTTCTTCTGGTACACACGCTCCACAGACATCTTCTTGGAGCCCTCTTTCTTAGGCAGCTCGCTCTTCCCGCCTTCACCGTTAGCCTCTTCTCTCTTGGTGCCATTGTTCTTATCAAAGAGGGTCTGTTATTCAGATTAGCATAATATTAGACATGCTTCCATGACTTACTGACTAAGTCAGACTACAGAATTTGAGAGAAGGTCTGAAATAAAACAGAGATTTCTGTGGTCCATTAAAAAAGGCCGCGGCACACACTCCTCAAGCCCTGGTGTGTCCTGCTACATGTGGAACAAAATAGCTGCTTGAACGTATCTTCAAATCTTTCCCTCTAAAAGCTTAATGTCTTTTACACGATTTACACACAATTTTAATGTCTTTCATGTCAGACAATTCATTCCACTGTCGTTTACCAATCATGTTGCACTGCAACGCTGAAGACAGAAACTCAGAACACTGAATACTTTTTCTGTCTAAAACACGACACTTATCCGATGCGATCATATCCAGATGTTCCGCTTTATCCTTGTCAGGGTCACGGTGAATCCAGATCCTATCCTGGCAACACGGGGAATGATGCAGGAATACACCCGGAATGGGATTCCAGGCCACCACATTTACACTAACTTACACCTAACACATGTTTTCGGGAGGAAACCAGAGAACCTGGAGGAAACCTACACAGACATGGGGAGAACATGCACAGTAACCTGAGCTCAGGGTCGAACCAGGAACCACCATGCTGATAATATCTAGAATTTTTCCGGTATGTATAATGGTTCTTGGAAGACAATTTAAGTCTACAGAAAACATTCACAGGCTACAGGCATATATACACCATACTGGCAAAATTATCTGGACACCTGGCCATCGCATCCACATGTGGTTCTTCTCCAAACTGTTGCCACAAAGTTGGAAGCACAAAATTGTACAGAATGTCTTTGTATGCTGTAGCATTACAGTTTCCCTTCACTGGAATCATGAAGTCCAAACCTGTTCCAGCATGACAATATCCCTGTGCACAAATCCAGCTCCATGGAGACATGGTTTGTGAAGGTTGGAGTGGAAGAAGTCCTGCACAGAGCCCTGACTAATGCTCCTGTGGGTAAACGAACACAAATCCCTACAGCCACACTCCGAAATCTAGTGGAAAGCCTTCCCAGAAGAGCAGAGGTTATTATTAAAAGGGAAGAATCTGGAATGGGATATAGGGTGAGATGGTCTGGGGTCCACAAACTTTTGGCCATCTCTAATTCCTTCAATATAAGTACAGATATTCGTCAATATCTGCGACCTCAAGTTATACAAATATAATAGCCTTGGGTATCATCTGACATCCAATACTGAGTCAATACCATCACCGTGTCAGTAAGTAACCCTGTTTTCTGCAAGCTTTTGTTGGCTTCAGATGCATGATCTGGGTTACTGAGCAAGTCACTAAGACACATTAAGACACACTCGGATAGAAATAGAAATTAGAAACAGTTCTCAGCAACATGCTCGTGGTACACTGGGTAGTGCTGCTGAATTATTACAGTGTAATAATAACTGTTATGAACAGGTTTGTGCTCACGTGGGTCAAAGGTCATGTTTACACCTGGGTTTTGTTTACTGACGTCATCCATCACTCACGAGCCGAAGTTATAAGATAGATTCTTGTTAAGTGCTCATTTTTTATTAAACAATTAAACCAAAAAACAAGTGTTTTGTAAGTCTGCCGAAGCTCAGTTTATCCATGCATGACCCCCAAGCTTTTTTTTCCCTTTTTTTTGTTTTGTTACGAAGAGTCCATAAGTTTTCCATTAAAAAAAACCCTCACTGTTGGTCTTTTATTATTTTTTCAGACACTCACTGACCAGGTCTACTGACATCCCAGCACCTTCACAGCCTTTCTGCTCGTGGAGATAAATTAAATTTAAGTCATTTAATCGGAAATGTGAATAAGTGTGAAGTCAATCGGACGCTACGGTGAAACAAAAGGGGGTACTCGAGCGCGGCTAGCTTTGTTAGCATCTGAGTAAAAACATAATTTACAAACGCGAGTATTATTACTGCGGGGAAATGTTACTTTAATAATTATCACTAATATCATACTGTCCTGTGTAATTTGAGTTTTCACGTCAACTTCTCAAAATTTCTAGACGTTTATAATTGCATTAGCGACATTATAGGCTAGCTAGAGGCTAAGCTAAAGTTACCTCAGTGAGCTCGCTCGCGCGTTTCTGCATGTAGTAGTTAGTAAGGTAATAACGCTGCTTGAAAATACACACAGAGTATTAGGTTTATAACATATTTATTACACCCTGAGAACAATATAGGTGTGTTTTACTCACCACCCAGTTCAGCCCTCCGCTTCCTGCAGCACTGTTGGACATTTTCTCCTATTGTGTCTTTCCAAGGTGTTAAAAAACGAGCAGTGTTTATAAAAAAAATAAAAACAAAATGTCCTTAAATGCGGTTATGGCGTTAAATTGCCTTCCATGTGAGCCGTGAAGCAAGGTGGGAGGTGTGTGAAAGTGTGTGTTGTAATGAATTACATGGAAGCTGAGAGGTTTTTAGCCTGGAGAAGTGAGAGCACTTCGGCTATTGTTAAAATCGACCCGCGGTAAAGCACCAGGCCTGAGCCACCTACTCTCTCTCTCTCTCTCTCTCACTTTCCTTCCTGCTGCCGGCGAACAAACACCCGCTCTATACAAAACACACACACACATGCACACACACACACACCGAACACTTCACATTACATTCTTAAATAGGAGCACTTTGTATTTGTTCGTCATGTGCAGCGCTGGATTACTGCCACATTTCCCGGATTTTCATTCAGAAACAATAACACTGGCGCTGCTGCGTCCCTCCGTCCGGCTACAGCGTCCGCGCAGAGACGAGCCCCGAAGTCCCAACCGACCAATAGGAGAAGAGCAAATCCCCAGCCGACCAATAGGAGAAGAGTAAATCCCCAGCGGACCAATAAGACGCTGAGAAAGCGAGGCGCTCACGAATCGACCAATAGGAAGGATATCCGAGGCGCCGGCGACCAGAAAAACCAAGAGACACCTCGTACACATACACACACACATATATATATATACACACACAGAGAGACACACAAACAGGCGCAGAGACATAGTCACATAGAGAGATACAGACAGACAGGTAGAGAGACAGAGACACAAACAGATGCACACAGACAGATAAAATAACAGACGCATAGAGAGACACAGGCACAGACAGTCACACAGAGAGACACCCACAGTCACATAGAGACAGACACAAATGTATAGACAGACAAAGACAAACAGCTAGAGAGACACAAAGAGAGACAGACTCAAAGAAACAGACATGCACAGGGAGTCACAAAGAGAGGCAGACAGACACAGAGAGAGAGACACACACAAAGAGAGAAAGACGGGCATAGAGAGAAACACACAAAGAGAGACAGACAGACACCTTGAGAGAAAGAGAGACACAAAGAGAGACAGACGCAAACAAACAGACATGCACAGGGAGTCACAAAGAGAGGCAGACAGACACAGAGAGAGAGACACACACAAAGAGAGAAAGACGGGCATAGAGAGAAACACACAAAGAGAGACAGACAGACACCTTGAGAGAAAGAGAGACACAAAGAGAACAGACGCAAACAAACAGACATGCACAGGGAGTCACAAAGAGAGGCAGACAGACACAGAGAGAGAGAGACACACACACACACACACAAAGAGAGGCAGACAGACAGGCATAGAGAGAGAGACACAAAGAGAGACTGACAGGCACCTTGAGAGAAAAAGACACGAAGACACAGATAGACACGTTGAGAGAAACAGACACATTGGGAGACACAGACAGACAGACAATAAAGAGACACACAGGCAGAGAGACACAGATATACACTGACAGACACACAGATAGTGGGATATAGAGACAGAGACATATACAGAAACACAGCTGTACACACAAACACAGAGACACACAGACGCAGTTATACGCACAGACAGACACAGAGAGACACAGTTATACGCAGAGACAGAGAGATAGAGAGACATACAGACAGAGACAGGTAGATAGACAGACAGAGAGAGACACAAAGATCTGGTGGAGATGTTGCATGAAGTTAAACATTGAATAATATTTCTGACACTGCAGACAATGCATTTAATGAAGTAATTAAGAGCAACTGAATAATAAAGTAACTGAAACAAACATTATTCCACAAAGAAAAATAAAGACAAAAATGCTGAGGTCTGTTCTTTTTACACAGCCTTATGAGTCTCAAATAAAACCGGATACAAAATAACGGATAAGTCTGATACAATGGAGGTATTCATTATACACCCTGCTCCCTGATCAGCATTATAAAACATTTCACATCGTTCCTTACAGTACACATGAGCAAAAGTTTTAAACAACGTTTTAATTGGTATAATTACAATAGTTCGAAATACAATTGCTGTAAAGAAGATCGAAAATAGTATTGATCCGATATCGAGTACAGTCATCTCTTTATCAATAATAGAAAAGGTTGTGTCGACGTGTCCCTAATTAAAACACAAAGTTGGAAAAACAATAAAAATGAACAGAATTATACATGAGATTCACATTGCTACTTATATTACCTTCGAGAGCACTTTTCTATCCCTTTTAGACATTATAATAAATGTACTTTTCTAATGAAAAGTGAGACTGTGCTTCAAGTTTTTCCTCACTTTAACTCTGACTTCCCAGAACACGTTTTTTTGCTTGTCAAACCACAGAACTAGCACAAGGCCACTGTGCTCTTATCAAGCATCCTCCATTTCCACAAGAATCTCAAGCGAAGACGTCTCCATGTCCTTCAAGCTCTGCCTGAACAGCTGGGCATGTTGCCACGCCGCCTCTCCGTCTCCTCCACTCAGCTCTGCTTCTACCAGCACTTCTGCAGACCCTGTGAGGCCTGTCACGGAGTGCATTTTACCGTCTGCAAAACCAAGCAACGACACCGTCAGTAAAAGTAAAAAGTGCCTTCAACTGACTAAAAAAGGCAAACGCTGACAATTCTGACTTCAAACTCAGTGATTTCGGATGCATTTCCAGATGCAAATACTACAATCTGCTCATATTTTGAAAATGTAAACACACAGATCAGCTCAGTAACATCAAGACATTGCATTGTTTTGAGCAGAGAGCTTTTGTAACCACTGAAACACAACCATGGTTTAGGTTTCATTACTTAGAGTCTTGGTGTGGGTTTGCCTCAGATCATGTGGCTCTGTACATTTGGCTGTACACAAAAGCTTACAGTCCGACTACATGCATAATACTAATTATCATGTCTAATATCATTCATTTAATGGCATATAAGCATTAATAAACCATGCATGGACAAGCACAGCTAGATGGTCACTTGACAATTATTTATAAAAGTAAATAAAATAAAACAACTTAGTAAAACTACAGCTACAAGCAGCGATTAAGGGGGCCAAGGCGTTTCTGTGCCTGCGTTTTAGCGACAGAGGAAGCCCAGAAGACCACTGCGACTGCAAACATCAGCGCTTGCTCTGAAGGAAGTGTATACAGATCTGAAGATCTTTTGTTATTGCTGTGATATCACTTGTACCTCACTTCCTGTTTTTCGTTATCCCTCCCAAGTCGCAAACGTAGTTGTCTCTTGTTTCTTAACTTCAGCTCGTCAATACATAAAAGTGTCGCTGAGATATTCTCTCACATTCTGTTTGGCGACTTTGCAGTCAAATCCACTTGCTGGTTATGGACGAAACATCATACGTGTCAAAAATTGAAGAAATTATTTTTTGCTCTCATGATACTGGGATCCAAATTTGTCAGAGAAGAAGAATAGTTTTTTAATACATTTCAGCCAAACAGGCTGATTTCCTGTTTGGCAGATCACAAATTCTTTATTATTAATGTATGATATATTTATGAATGGAGTCTCCAGTGCCAGTGCTTTAGAACAGTCGTAGTTTTTCCATCATGGGAGATTTCATTGCAGTTTCTTTCTTGTCTTATTAACTTCTAGAGGGAGAAAAAAAAAAGAAACTGATGATGGAACGGCAGTTTATATGTGATACCAGGAACTACCTTGTTTTCTTGATATTCCACAACAAAACAAACTGCTAAAAAGTACGTCTTCTTCTTTAATTCATAAGAATTGTAATTACTGGCAAAATGCCAATACAAGATGAATAAAAGACTTCGTGAGGCATTGTTACAGAAAAACAATGTGAAAATGGTCGCGCTGTAAAATGCATCACACCACCCTGATGTTGATTACTTTCCTACAAACAGCCAACCCCATTATGTTCCATTCCTTTCATGTCCATAAAGCACGTCTGCCTTATTACCTGTAATAACGATAGCTGAACTATTCAAAACAATGATTCAAAAACCTGGGTGTCTGAATTTGACTCCAACTCTAGCAGTGAATGATCTATCCAGCGGGATTTATATACCTCCAGGAAACTCGACGGTGGATTGCGACGAGAGTAATCTCCAGTGGACAGCACCAGAGTGGAAGGTTTGACTGACGGCTCTGACTGAGACGGATTTAACCGTCATCCCTACAGGAGCACACGCAATCTTCCAACACAGCCTTCCTGAGGAAGAGCCCTCTGTTCGAGCGAGGTACACCTAACAACCAAACACATGCACACACACTAATGAACACAATAGGGAGGAACTTAATATTAGAAAGAATAATTAATATGCAAGCAAATCTTGTGACTAAAGAGCGACCGATCAGAAAAAAAACAAATGCAGATTATTAAACGTTAAAAAAAGATTCAAACTCACCATCTGCCAGTCTTGTTCTTCTTTCCTAAACACAGACTCATTCTTCCACACTCCCTTTTCCCAGCCCGGGATCGTCTCTTGGTTGTTTTGCACTCTACAGTAACAGTCTTTGGCCACGTTGTATTGTAGGTGGAACGTCTTTGCATGCTTCTCTGACTCAGTGGGAATAAATACGAACTCTGTAGCTTTCTGGAAATTAAAAAAAAAAGACCACACAACAGGATCAACTCGCTGTGGTTGCTGGAAGGACATGTGAGAGACTTGCAACAGACATGTACTTAAATGACTAATTAAAACTACACTCCTTTTGTTTATATTCTATAACGTACATATTTAAATGAACATGCGTGTCTCTCACCGCTTTGGAAGCAGCAGCAGCACCAGTCTCTCCACGAGCAGCCCTCCAGGCGAGAGAACCTGATATCCGGCCTCCCATCTCTCCTGGCTTTGGACTCTTAGGAGAAATGAACTCCACCAGCTCTACCAACAACCTCTCCAGCAGCTCCCGCTTCCTGTCAGCGCTCAGTGACTGCTGCCTCTGTGCACACACGGTTCATATCAAGTTCATGTTCGCTGCTTAAGGAATAATACGATGGGGTTTGCTGATGCAAGAAAGTAATCCACAACAGAATGCCGTGATGTGTCTCGATGCAAAGCAGAGTTACTGTTACCACCCCAGAGTTGTTGTTGTTGTTTTTTTTTTTCCATTAACAGCGCTTTGCCAGCGATTATGCAAATTTATTACAAAAAGAACTTTGAAAAAAAAAAGTATACTGACATCAGCCGCCACCTCAAGGCATGTGTGAGAATGAGTGAGTGATATTATATATCAGAAAGCATCATGCGTTTTCAACCAACTGTGGACCAAGAACCAAGAACACCTGTTCTCTCACTCTCCTTTTCTTACGTTTCTTACAAATGTTGAACTTCCAAAAAAAAAAAAAAAAAAAAAAAAAAAAAAAAAAAAAAAAAAAAAACCAGACAGGGCGTTTCTTACCACAGCATTAAGTCCATTGATGGTGTGTAGCAGCCATGTTTCCTGAACCTGTGTACGTCTGGAAAGAACATCCTGATGCTTATAGGAGTAGCGCCATGTTACGTCGACCACCTGCAATTGTACACCGAGCAGAGATTAAATTTGGTCTCAAAACACAAATCCAGTTTTATGTGAGATTACAGGATTCTTGATCTATTTTGAAAACATTTCAAAATATTTTCACAATTATAAACAAGTCAAGCGGCTTTTCTTGTCTCGTGTGCAAACGTGTGCAAACACTGCAGACAGTCCAAACATCATAAGACAAAACTGAAGAGAAGCAGCATATATGATGTTAAATCTGTTAGCAATCCTATTCATCACTGAAACACTGGTGGTCACATGATATTTCAGTCATATTGCCCATTCCTAATATGGACACAGGAAATTAAACACCATAAGGGGATCCATGTCATGTTGCATGGTGAAAACAGTACAAACTGCTTCCAATTCATCAGAATGGGATCAGATTATCGGAGGTCATTTTAGCGTATTGCAGCTGAGAGTAAGATTTGGAGGCCCTACAAGATGTTTATACCTGATCTTTTGAGAAAGCAAAGATGTAGGAAAGCTTCTTGCCCCAGCCCATCTCGTAGAGCAGAGGTTTATCGCATGCGTTCTCACAGGGGTCACAGTGCAGCCAGCGATGCTGCGACTGAGAGTACACCTCCGTCCACACGTGATCTACAAATGCACACCGATATACAAACACAATACATATACCCAAGCACGTCTGGAAAGGGGATGAATAAAACCGGCTTCATATCTACATGCGACAAATAAAAACAAAATAAGCCAATAAACCCTTGGCCATGCTGACAAAAACAAATGTTCTGAGAAGACATGTTTACATGCTAATGTCTGAGAGAAGAGAAAGGTCTTCGGAATACCTGTTGCGTCCCAGATGTACCTGGCCTCCAGCCCTAACGCTCTGCAGCACAGAGTAAAGCAGTTGGCCCATTCTCCACAGCGGCCCTTCCTGGTCTCCAGCAGTTTCTCCGGGTTATTGTATCTAAAAGGAAGCAGGGGAAAACTGAGATAGTGAACCAAGGGGTGGAACCGGACCTGATCCAACTCTTCCTAAGCCTAACACATGAGACGTGGCACCACTAGGGACAACAAACTCTCACATATGCCAAGATAAGGTTATATGAATTTGTCGTGGCCACCAAAATTCCAGCGTCTGGCCCGAATCTGAACATCAGGAACGACGAACGGGTCTTGTAGTGTGACATAATCAAACAGAGATGTGGTGTCTGGGACACCCCTCGACACGCTGATGAAAAGTCTGGCATGTCAGAATGTTTTGTATTTTCCTGCCTAGTTTGACAGCTCCTGCGATGTGTTCCTTCTGTAGCCATGATTGACAATTTCTTGACCCTCCTCCCCGACAACATGAAAGGACATGAACAATGATTGGTCAGGGTCAAACTTGTAGCGTTGCTAGGCTCCTGGGCAAGACTTAATTCCTGGCACTACGATTGCCTAACCTGGTGATTGTAAAAAGTATGAGTGGTGGAATGAGCAAACAAAACGCTTCACAGATACTGACATTTTCTATTGCGTGTACTTCTGAAAACTACAGGCTTTCCTCAATATTCCACACTAGCCCAGTGGCTAATTTGCATCTATCTCATGTGCGTATAAAGCTTGTGGGTCGAGTTGAGATCCATTGGATTAGGCTTTATGTGAGGAAATCACACTTTAGTTAACAGGGGTTTTTGACATCGTTATGCAAACTGCCTGCTTTTACTACTGCCTTACCCAACATGATCTTTGCAGGCAGGTTCGAAAGTAGCCTAAATAAAAACATGTCCATGTAGTTTTGCATCAAAATTGAATCATGTTCTTACCTGCATTATTGGCAGAAAACCCCAAATTGTTTCACACAACGACATCCATCATGTTTTCCCAGACCACCACGCTTATAATCTATTTTTCACCCTTTCCAGAATCCCAAAGCTTAACTTGCATGACATTCCATTTAAATTCGCACAACATCTGGACAGGAATACACTTTAAAAACTGAAAAAGATGCCGAGGTTATGTCTGATAAAGAACCGTCGCCAACTTAGTACCTTGGGAATCTGGTGGTGAGGTTGCAGGCGTTGCAGTAGTGGTTCTCAACGCGACCGGCATTCCAGCGTTGGTCATCTGTAGAGGGAGGGAGGGAACCGGAGGACTGCGTTTTACTCCCGCACCGGCTGCAGGGCAGGTTGTCCACCCAGGTGAAGAAATCCTGCTTAAACCACTGTAACAGCTCCAGCATGAGCATGTCCTCCTCAGCAAGACTGCACTCTACATGTGGAAACACAGCATACACTGCTGTAGATTTTCATGGTTAGAATCAGGCATTGTTTCTAAATCAGCCATGCTTCTTGACGTCATGAGACTGCGTATCGGGCGACTGTCCGATTACTTTTGAACCTGTGAAAATAGAGCGACTGTGTAAAAAATGGCTAATGCGATTCCAAACTCCTTGAATGAAAGCTGAACTCCTACACTTCAATCACATATTGAAGTGAGCACATATGGGCATGATGCTCAGGTGACCACAAACATTTGGCCATATAGTGTATATTCAGCATACTACAGCATGCTCAGTGTTTCAGTGCTGAAGCTTTGAGCTACTGGTTATATCTCCGATGGTTACATCCACCACACTACCACATCGCACCCTTAGACTGTATTCTTTTTTTTTTAGATATTTACTCTTCTTTCATTTCATTTATAATGTTAAAAGGATTTTTTTGTATGCTTTCTAACTCTCTGTGCTGCTGCAACATCCATCAGGGATGAATAAAGTGATCTATCTCTCTCACCATCGATCTATCTTGATTAAAGCTCTGACAGCAGCACCCAAAGCATGATCCAATCTGATCCAAGCCCGTTTTCACACTTCACTTCACATTAATTTTCTACAACAGCAGTTCTGAGACTGGTGCCAGCTGTAATTCATTCTGTAGGTTAAACATTAATGCGCTTGTTCACGCTATCATTTCTGTAGTAACGGCTCATTCGTGTCGAATGTGCCATCTTTCTGTAAAGATTTGACGTTTAAGGAAGGAGTCTCCAGTGTCAGTTCTTTGTTTCGGGAACTTTTCCTGCATGGAGAAAGGCTTCAGGACGAACGGGTTTGCACTTTCCTATTTCTCTGAAAAGATCCTTCTCTCCGGGCGAGACCTTACCCGGGTCTGCTTCTCTGGCCTTGCGCAATCGTTCTGTAGCACTGGAGCAGAGCTGCTCATGTGGTAAACAGCTCAATGCTTTCTGCTGGAGTTCAGGATTCTCGTACACCATCACATGCTGAAAGTTTGATTGCATCGTCACAAGGAAGGACTTGCTACCTAACTGTAACACAAAAGAGAAAATAAAGGATGCTCCGTGTGTGTTAGATCTAAATTTTTGCCTTAGTTAAGTTAATATCTTAAGCTTAATTCCGAAAGCAGACGCTTAAGCAGAAAGGTAAGTCGGATCTTAAGCGGAGATATTTTCACTTTTATTGTTGATTAGACTCTTACCACAGACGGGGGCAGTTCTATGGGGCGCTGAGGTTCGGATGCCACTGTAGGAGTCGGAGCAGGAGAGGACGTGGAGGAGGAAGTGCTCGAGCATGACGCACGCTGGTCCGCTCCTAGCCTCTGGTCTCTCTCAGCAGCTATCGTCTCTCGCACTCGTCTCAGCTGATCTACAGACGCTGACCTCGGGAACACCAAGTGTGTCTCAGCCTGAAAGGTCAGAAACAGACGAGTCAAATACAATTCCGATTAGCGCTTTTAATCCACAACGTAAAGCCTGGCTATACAGTAGATACAGACTTTCTGGTAAAATTAGTAAAGAAAGATAAATCATGCAGATCGGTTTTGATTAAATTTATGTTTTGTATGGCTGACATTTTTGCTCATAACTAAGGATAGCAACCGATTCGATACCCAGCATCGGTATCAGGGAGATACCTGCAAAAAATGGTGGAGGGGAGAAAAACGCATAATAACGCAGCTATACACGGAGATGCAGCTTTACTCAGATAAAATCAGCAGTAACTCACTATATGCTCAACTGATTTCCGCAAACCATGCCTAGTTACAGGTGTCACACATATCTGTACATCAGCAGCGAAGTAAATGCAAATATTCATGCACTAACAGGTATTTGCTTGAGCCTAAGTGCTACATGAGCGAAGCAGTGAGATGAGCATGAATAATTACCTAGTAATAAATTCCAAGAGATTCTTTCCATTCATATAACCAGGAACCAGAAATAAAGACATCACAAAGTACAAGATGTGTGTAAAAATACTATTCCCTCATAAACAAATCAAGTAACATAAAAAAAAGTTAAAAGTTAACAATAGCTTAGTTACATCATGATTAGTTTCTGAAGTTCACCAGAGAGTCTACGTTTTGACTAATAACTTGTAAAGAGGTTTTTAAATCCGGAAAGTGTTCCTCCAGCCAAAATGCTCAGCATCACGATGCTCAAAAGTTTGTCTTCCTGCTTGACAGCCAATCAGATTGCAGTATTTTAAATTCTGAAGCTTGTGGCCAGAAAAGTGTCCCAAAGTGGCCCATTGACAGAGCATGCAAGACTACATCATGATAAACAGCGCTGTTTAATTCTCCACTCTGATTGGTCAGAAGGTGTTCTATAACAGCAGCTTTTTTGTCACAGGGATTTTGTGCATCTTTGTAACATCTCACAGGCTTCAAAGAGGGTAAAAAGACAGGCTGTGAAGGAATGATTGCTTTATACAACAGTTAGTTCCGGTCCCTTAATCCGACTCAACCAGCATTGCTCTAAAAGTGCTGAAATTTAATATAATAGCACTGGGATTTAATGTAATGTTCAAATGTTCGTTACGTTAAAACTGTTATTATTTTACAACAGGCTAGCACTCGGTCAGGGCGTTGCCTAGCAACCAGCAATGCTCTATCCAGCTAAGGCTTCTGGGGGAACTATTTTTATTGACTAAGTAAACATATGCTAAATATTAGGCCATATTTTGTCTAAAATGTCAGTTACCTGATATTAATCTCTTGTTCTTAGAACTTCGAAATCGCAGCCGTGCCGATATTCAGCACAACATCAAAAGAATTGCGTTAAAAAAAAAGCGCTAACAAATTAACACAACTTTAAATATAACAATAAATGATAAAGAAGGATGTATTACACGGTGACAAATGATTATGTTCACATTCAAGGGGACACTGTAGCCTGCCGTATACTACTACAAGGAATAGCCTGTAGCGTACAAAATGGGCAGGTGTAGTGTATAGTGTACAAATATGTCATTTGAAACACAGCCGAGAGAATCAGGTACCTCCTCAAAGCCCATGTCAAACAGGCACTCGACTGCTCCTTTAATAGGAAGAAGTTTAGTGGAGAAGGTTGGGTTTCCTATACGAATGGACCTGTATTTCTCTTCATTCGGGTTTCTGAAAATGATTTAGATAGAGAGCAGATAATAATTATAAGAATGTAACGAAACATCTATTAGACACATTAAGGTTATTCACACAATGTACAATAGATTTAAAAGGGAGAATATCCAAGAGTGATGCCATCTCAGAATGACTTCCTGTTTCCTTTATAATCGGACTATACAGTTTAAAGGGTAGATAATGTACACCCTGTACAGTGCACTTTCTATAGTGCAATCTGGGACCTGGCTATTATTTTCATTCAGGAAGATGACAGGGCATTTATTTATTACAAGTATCAAGCTAATTTAGCACACTTCTAAAGCAGGTAGCATATAAATCATGCTACAGTGATTTTTCTACCTGAGAATATTGTCCGCATACGTCAACAGCAGTTTTGACACCTCCAGAAACACCTCGTTAGGATTCTCAAATAACGCAGACACTCCTGGAAATCCAGCCATTTTTTTCTATACCGAAACTTGCAGCTGCTGGACCGATGAAGAACCGAACCGCGACAATAGCGTCCTAATTGGCATATAGTACACTTCATAGAGTGTTAAAAGTAATTTCCTACAGTATTTTGTGCACTATGTAGTCTCTATAGACAGTTTTCAAATTCAGGATCAGGCCTCCTGCAAAATAGCTGACTCAGTAATGCCAGAAAAATCAACATAGAAGAATAAAATCGCTACGAAAATGACTTCAAATAACTATCTTTATGTAAATCGATAACTAATGAAAAGTGGCCTTTAAAAGATTGGTAGTGTTCATGTTTTTATTTTATAATACTCTTATATTTCGACCGTTTATTATAATCAGGAGTTTTATACGGACGCCTAAAAAATTTAAAGTCCTTACTTAAAAATAAAAGTCCCTATGTTTAAACGGTCTTAACTGAACGGGTAGGTATTGTAGTGTATTTTATAAATTTGCATTTATTTATTTATTTGTTTGTTTGTATTTTTTTTTTTTTACCCAGAGACAGAAGTTTATAACTCCTAATTTACTAAACACACACTTTTTGGTCAAAAATATATGAACACCTGATCATCACACCATTATGTGGTTCTAAATTTGGAGGCACACAATTGTATAGAATATCTTTGTATGCTATAGCATTACAATTTCCATTTACTTGAACTAAGCAGCCCAAACTTGTTCCATCGTGATATTGCCCCTGTCCACAAAGCAAGGTCCATGAAGGCATGATTTACCAAGGCTGATGTAGAAATTGAGTGACCTGCACCGGGATGAACTGGAACACCAAATACCTGCCAGGCCTTCTCACTTGACCTTGTAGCAAACCTCACCAATGGTCTTGTGGGTGAATGAGCATAAATCCCCACAGCCATGCTCCAAAATCTAGTGGAAAGCCATTTACAAAAGCAAAGTGAGAACCAACTCTGTGTTAATGTCAATAGTTTTGTAATGGGCCGATATAGATGTTTTGGCCATATTGTGTATAAAGCAAATTATCAATTAATAATGAAATATAAATCTACAAAATACACAATACACACTGCAATGTCTATCAAGTCTATCTCATTTTCTTTAGTTTATGACTCCAAGACAGGCTGAGATCTGTGGAGCTGTATGGATCAGATCTGATCTGATCTGGTTTTAACTGGTCTTGATCTTGATCCAGAGATACAGGGCTATTTAATTTGTTTATTTGAAAAGTGCCCTGTTAAAACATATACATATATACAAATAAAGGAAAAAGTTCAGCTTTGCCATTCAAATGGCTGCCCATTACCCATTCCCTACCAAGCCAACCTATGGAGTAATTGTTACTGAAACCTGGGACTGATGATACCGTATGCCACCTTTGCAAAGTGATCAAGTCTCTTACCAGCTTAAACCAGATACAACACCATCATTGATGCTTTGAGGCAATGATAAAGGAGCAAGAAGGTAGTCTGGAGCTTGCTGCAAGCCTCCAACAGTCAAGTTGTGCCTCACACTACCATGGTGGCTTGAGAGGGAGATGGTTGGTACAGCTGCTGGCAAGACAGACACAAATGAACAATGATAGATGAAGTAAGCCATCCGGCAGGACGTTTGGTAGGTCCCCTGAGCAACATCGATAACAGGCCGGTTCTCCTCAGTGTAGTTGGATCCTCGTTGGCCTACTTACAGCAGATTCATATCAAAGCTAGTTTTGCTGGTATGGGGTACACGGATTCATCCACATAGATGTGATGAAGCACTTCAGCTCCAGGAAGCTTGGCAGAGTGGGTACAGCATCACCACAGATCTGGTGTCATATCCAGAGGCATTTGTCATTTTCATGCTCTCTTTCTCACATCCTCTTCTGTTAACCCCAAAACTCACATCAGTTCCTTCTTTCCTTCCTCCATTATTTCCCCTTTCCCTACACCCTCATCTTGCTCTCTGCACAGGGTCAAGTCTGAATTATAAATACAAGAGACCTCAGTATTGACCTGAGAATTAGTTTCAGTGAAGGGAAATTGTAATGCTACAACATGCAAACATGTCCTATACAATTGTGTGATTCCAACATCATGGCAACCGTTTGGGGAAGACCAACATATGGGTGCGATGGTCAGGTGTTCACATACTTTTGGCCATGTAGTGCATGTAGGCTACTCACCGAGCTAGTTTTAGGGCCTTGCTTGGTAAAGCTAACTAAGCCTGCATTGGATGCTAAGTGATTCTGTCTGGTTTAATACCTTTGTTAGCTGGCATTCATATCTCTGAAAGTGTGTTCAATGTATTAGCCTTCAGCAGGAAATTCATCTTAATTATACCTCAGCATTGTTGAATTCTCAAATCTGACTGGTCACAAGGGGTTGATTCATTTTCTATTACAGCAGCTCTGATATTTCATATTTTGCTTGTAGATCTTGAAATGTGTTTAATAGTTCTAACTTAGTCACTCCATAGTTCAAATGCTTACAGAGTTACCACAAAACAACTTCGATTCTTCCGTCCTGTGACCAAAGAGTGTACTTGTATACAACTTTTGGAAAGATGCACTTATTCTCTCATTTTTCTGTCATTTTTTCCCCATAGGAATACATTATATGTCAGAAACAAAGTCTTCCTGCTCAGTCACACTTCATCGGATAGCTACCAAACCTAATTTGACAACTCACTCAACACATACTTGTGATCAGCTATTACCACACTCATCTTTTTCTTGGTTTTCATCCATCCCCTTTTCTCCCATTGGCAGCAATGCATTTTTGCCCCTTAGGAATAGACTGGTCATCAGAAGCCAAGCTGTCCTGCTCAGTCCTGATTCATTCCATTTCATAGCTCTGACCAATTCCTCAATATACACATCAATCCATCATTTTGTGCTCCATGCACTCTAATTTGTGCTTGGGCAGCAATTATGCATTTTTTTTTTTTTTTTACTGGAAATGCATTTGTCTAGTTTGTATTTGCATTTTGATCTTTCAGTATCCCTTTTCTTTTTACTGCAAAGCATAAAATGTACTGAACATTTTGAAGTGCACACTAAACATAAGGGACAAATAAATTACATTTCGTTTTCATTTAATGGTCACTGTAAAACATGGAGAAACTTTTGAGTTGCATAACACTTCTGAATAAGATCTGGAGTACACAACAATAAAAAAAAAAAATTTAAGTGATTTGATTAAATCTATTAAATCTGCAATAAACTGAGAACAATATAGCTAACCTCGTTCCACAGTTACAGCTCAGTTTATTATAATGCATTTTCAGATCAATCAGACAAACATCAGGTCACGTATCTGAGCGCATATGAAATAGTATTTAAAAAAAAAAAAACCTTGTAGAGAATTGTCTAGTTCCTGATATATATATTGTAAGTGGTCAGTTATGACGCTACTGGGACAATGTAGACAAATAGGACAAAAGCTAATAATTTGGGCTGATATAGACAGTGTTGTATTAAAAAAAACTGAATACAGCATATGAATACTAATTTCTTGAAAGGAATATAATGGTCACAGGACTTGAGACTTTTCAGTCACTTAAGTGCCACTTAGTAGTATCAGGAAATCAGTCAGAAGGCCATGTAACGTGGCTGATCCAAAAACATAAAAAAAAAATGTGAGTATATTCTGTGTTTGAAAATCATCACTTAAAGTATAATTGAATTGTTGTGGCATAGCAAGCTGTTAAACATCCTTTAAATTGACATGTAACAGCAGTAGGTTTTATAGAAAAGGATCTCTGTATATAGAATACAAATGTATGTATCATTTCTACAGAAAAGAGTTTCACTAGATATTTCCACCTTGTAAGTAGATTCCCGTTCCTGTCTTCTGTTATATTGGAATGTTATAAAGGTTCAAAAGCACCTGCTGTATTTAGGACTTTAATTATTCAGGCATACATATAATAAATGTATAATATCCTGTGTGTAATATTAATATTCTCAATTAATTACCTCAGAGCTCATTCTGGAGTTGCAAGCTTTATCTGAAAGACTAGTAAAAATATCAAGTCTACTTAGTGTTCATTCTGAAATGTACCAAACACAACCCCTTTCCAACAATATATATTTTTAACCCTCTTTTCTTTCCCACATATACAGTGTAGTCCAAGCTGCCAGGAAATCTTTTCTACTCCTAAAACTCACTGTGAGCAAATAGTTTTACAAAAGTAGTTGCTGAATGACGTACCTTGGAATGTAACGATCATATGTAATGAAAAATGCGGTAGGCTATGTTAGCTACATTATCTACAACATGTAGCTAGAGTGTTGTATCTGTGTCTGTTCTAACAGGTTTTACATGAATACGTTTGTTATTTTTCGATTGCTTTCTCTGGCAAAAATGCTAATAAGACTTCTTATCAGGCTATACTATTCGTTTAACTACTTCACAATTACAACAAGAGCACAACATTACACCATTGTCTTTTTATTAGCAACTCTTCTTTATGACGCAATATCTATCTGAACTGCCCCTGAATTGGGAACGTTCTTTTAGGTTTCCTCAATTTTCGCTCTTCTTTGGCAGACTTACACTTTCAACACTTCCCTTTCAGTTATTGTACCAAGTCTGTAGACATAGCTACTCTGTGTACAATGCAAAGATTTATTTCATAATAATTCACATAGTGATATCTTACTTTAACTTAAATTAGTGCTTACGATATCGTAAAATAATTGATCGTTTTGTCCTGTAAATGATACATGAATTGACGTATATAGTCTGACATACAATAGGTTGCTACCTTTCGCGAACTTTTAACGTAGATATTACGTACTTAATGGTTATGTTCAGCTTAAGTTTTCGAGCTAATGTAGCTTGTTTTATATTGAGTTTCAATCCCATAGCCTAGTCAACATTTGTAAACATCTAGTAGTATCAAGAAGTATTAGCGGGGACCTATAGCCCTTCTGTAGCTACAATATTTTAAAATACGTTTGTAGCAACGATTAAATTCGCACGTAGAATGTCTAAAAAATGCTGCGAAAATTTTAGCCTATAATGTAGCCTGAAATGTGTTGTGTGTAACTAAGAGCTTCAAATCAATAATTGATAGATTTTTCCAATTTGCTACCTTCTAAATAGCTAGTGGACATTTTCTCTTTTCTACTTCAGATAAGGAACAGAATTGTAATTATCGCTCGTATCCTATTGGCCAATAGCTCATGGGGTGATATGACTTCAGCCATGAGAAGGCCCTCCCACTTTTTGCAGTTGCTGAGCGACCAACAGCCCCCAGACGCCCTCTAGTGGCTGTGCCCTGTATAGCCCCAGTAGTCCCGCCCACTTCTGAGTTATAAACCCTGATAATGATTCATCTTAAATCTACTCAATTAAGTCAGCAATTTAATTTTCACATGAGCAACATAGGTTAGTAAGTGTAGCATGGTGTGAATACAGCCTAGGGCCTGGAGATGCCGTTTGTTAAGAGTTTCTCGACTTTGAGTGCACTGACATTTCATTGGTCAGGAATGCAATATGCTAATTAGGAGTGGACGTCACTTCCCTGTCATTCAATGCGCCATTTTCTCTTTTTATGCGCTTGAACAACGAAGCTACATTTAGGAACAATTCGTCAGAGCGTGTTTGCGGCGCAATTTTTTTTTTCTGATTGCCGCTGTTAAAAAAAAATTAATAAAAATAGGTTTTCTTGGACACAGTGGCGCTGTGCATCCACGCTGCCTGTTCATCGGCGTTGGCGCGCGCATTGGTGGGAAGTCTGCTTTGTCGCCCTTTTAGGAAAAAGCGGTAAACTCCCTCTGAAAAAGAAAAAAAGAGAAAAAAAATCAGTGGCGCTGAAGAAGGTAAGATATAGGCTACAATCTGAATGTAGCAAGCCGGGTAATGAGGAGAAGTTCCAGCAAACCGCTGGCATGTCCTGCGCGTGCTGAACTGAAAGTATTATTGTGTGTCTCGAATGCACACAAACGGCGCGTGTTTATTACATAGATGCAACGAATGATGTTGCATGTGCACGTTTTTTTTAATGTGCATTTAATATGTAGCCAGATCGCGTGACAAGTTTACCTCCTGTCATGTAATATTGCGAAACAAACCAGGTAGCTACTATTTACTTTTTTTTCTTTTCTTTTTCTTTCATGACATCATGCATTCATACTTTCATCTGTAGCAAATCAAGTTTGCATGCATATAAATGAGAGTATACTCCTGTCCTGTCCTACTATTATTTTAATTCGTTTTGCAGCAGCGCGCGTTATTTTTGCACGAGCCGCTGGATATTTTTGCACTCCAGCAGCATGCAGTTTGCATCCATTAAAACTAGTGGAAGATGAAAAAGTTCGGCTTAGGAGAAATCAGACAGCATACGGATGTTATCTCTCACGTGCGCATCTTCCAAACACTGACTACTTTAAAGCATCAGTGTAGGGAAAAAGTAGATAAGGATTTGGTTAATTGCACAATGCAAGTTAATAAAGAGAAAAAGAGCACACTTTCACATTGCACCAGTCCTGTTTAGATTTCTTAAAATTTTAGAACAATCTTTTTGTTTCACTTTAGTATACTGTTATCCTCCCAAATTTGTTCACGTGCATGCATTATATGAGAGAGATTTCCACTTTAAGGTTTGCAGAGTGCATGGAAAAATGTATTTATTTATTTGTTTATTTTTTGGAGGAGAGGAGAGCATCACGTCTTTGCCCTAGCAGAACAGGTCACATCACGCTGTTTGTTGCAAACGTGGTTTGTTGACACACAGGTCTAATCATTCTTAGGGAACTCTATGGCACCGTGTTGTAAGTTCTTGTCATTGTAAACAAGCGTTACCGTCAGGTCGTTTTCTAACACCCGTGCTCTGCCTCAGGGGAGAGGGAGGAACCATGTATCAGTTTCCAGTTCGAGGTCTGGAGAAAATCCGAAGAACAAGAAAGAAAGTGAAAAACATTCTGAGTGATTTTGGCCTTGAAGAGTGCTTAAGCTTGTGTCAGGTGAGTGCTACTTCATTACGCGCCGGACTACTAGAGCGGTTTCCTTCTCCGCTGGTGGGATCTCTCCGTGTGCTTGTTTCCTTGTCGAGTACAAATAACAGGCATCACCTTGTGACCGTTTCTCCATACCGTATATAGCTTATAAAAGGAGCCTGATCTATTTCAAATCGACGCATGTGTTAACACATAGAGCTCCAATCTTTTAAATAATCAAGCGCACCGTCTGGTGTTTTTTTTGTTTGTTTTTTTTTGCAGTCACGTGACCTTTTTTCCCGTCACTGTGTAGCGGCATCGGTGCTGTGGACGCAGAAATAATTTCAGATTTTATTCAGCCTCTTGAATTTTCAGTGCAGAATGTCAAGCTGGTTCATTTTCCTGGTCCCAGTTTGAGCATTCCCAATGGACGTTGGCGTAACCGCCGCATAATGCTAATATCAGTGTATAAAGTTTAACTTCAGGCTTTGTGAGTGCTGAACAACTAGTCATTACCGTCCTGACTAGTTATTATCACAGCAGGGAGAGAAAATACAGACAAACACGGGTGCTGAGAGCTCAGACAAGAGCAAGGTGAGTTTCTTAGTTACATTGTTGGAGCAGAAACGGAAACGTTTTGAAGGCTAAGCGTACTAGAAAAAGAAGTGGACATTCTTCTATTTCAGAAGGACTAAGCCTATGTTCGCAACAATGAAACGGCATGATGAAGAGCTGAATTTGGGGAGACACTGATGTAATGACCACTTCTGACGCTCTGAGCTCGAGTAGCGATTCATAGCCCAACAATGAAACATTTGGAGTGCAGCTCGACAGCAGGAATTAATATGTACTGCAGATTAAGAGAAAAAGTCATCCATGACACCTCATAGAACGTCTATATCGAAGAGCAGACATGCTGGTTCACAAGACATATGGCGCTCTGGCAAATATGGCTTATATCGGACACTGTTGTATAGTCGCTTCTGGACTTTACCGTGATAATATCCTTATGTGAAGGTTCACTGAGCACGCGCAACACTCCAAGAAACAGGAGCCTTAGCAGTGGAGTGTATTACAACACAGGGTTAGTTAATGTTAACCCAAGTCGGCTGGCTCAGACGCCACTTTGGTGCACAGTCCAGGGGCACAAGATCTTTACCTGTTTCTGTCTGAAACACAATTTAGATTTTTAAGACACGAGGTTACCTTTTAGGCATATTTATTGGTCACCATACGGTCCACTCAGTTGTGGCTCTCAGAGACCACAACAGCAGCAGGATGGAGTTACACCGCACACAAACACGTCAGTCCATCGCACTCAAGTGTTGTCAGACCAGGGTGTGATCTCGGCAACGTGTGTGAAAATATGCCATCAACTGTGGGCTGATTTTCATCTCTGAACTGCTGGCCCTTGATGACAGATCAGCGGCTGCTGATGGCATTGCTTAGCGTTTCAGTCTTCATTGGTCTCTGGTGTCCATGAAGTATGATTTCACAGCGAGAATTTTCACCCAACAGTTTTTTTTTGTTTTGTTTTTTTTTTACCACGGCCAGATTTTAGCTGCTGCCGTTTGTATCTCAGCCAATTCCGCACCAATCATTGTGTTCATACTAGGGCTTGGTGATATACAACGATAAATTATCGTATCGCGATATGACCATTCATATTGTCCGACAAAACCTGAGTATTGTGATTTAACAGAAGTATCATCTTTGCTTTAGAACTGAACAGGTAGCTGCAGTGTTTTTACCCCATAAGTAACCCATGAAGGGTCTATAATATAGCATGATGCATGAAACTAAAAATAATTACAAAATTTTAGGTCTCTTGTATAGCAATCTTTCTGCTGTAAGAGAGATGTTGAGAAGGTGACATGGACCGGGTCGTGGGTGGAGAAAAACAGGGCTTTATTAAGCCAAAACTGGAGTAAGCGGCAGAACAAAACATACCGAAAAACACAGAAAACAAAAGAAAAGGAAGTACGGGTAGAGTTCTGGAGCAGAGAGCAAAAACACAGCGAGCAAGCGCAGCATTGGAGCTCATGAACGAGTGCCCTGTGTTGGGAGCTGTGTTTATGACAGGTGTCCTAAGAGCCCGAACTGGCTGCAGGTGTGCGTAAGAGTGCCGGAGCGCCCCCTGGCTTCCTGGTGTGTGTATGCTTACAAACAGGCTGCATGTTCTGTTATGTTCTTTTGTCTCTGAACATAATTTTCATAGCATATATTATATGTAAAATGTCAGCTGTAAATGTCGTATGCAATATAATTTTTAGATCATCTCGCCCAACCCTAGTTCATATACTCGCACAGAAACTGAATAACTTGCCTTTGCGATTTCTTTTGTTCTAGAAGGCCCAGATTTGCAGAGGTGGGATGAAAATATTTCAAAAGTGGATTGGAAGAAAGAGGAGGAATATAATGTGACCGTTGGATGTTAAATAAAAAGCTGTTGATGGCGAAACCTAACCAATAATAGCTCCTAAGCCACAATCTAGCCTACAACATTCTAAACACAAACAGCAAGAGGAATGACTCATAGCATTCATGCACAGACCATGTGTTCATTGAACACTTCTCTCACATGCTGCTATGTTTGCTATGCATATAAGACTAATCATAATGAAAATGCAAGGCTTACATTTATTCATTACAAAAGCAGATGGGAAAGGGAAAACATTTTAATTGGCTATTCCATGTAGGGCTGACGTTGGCTAACTAGATTAAGACGTGAATAGAAACGTACGCTTGGTCTCTTGAGGCAGAAACTCCATGCAGTTGAACTCTGATGAGATTTTATGAACTGAATGCGGATGGCCAGACATTGAATGCTTCACAACATTTAGGCAAACTATATGAATGCACTGTCACAAGATGAGACAATTTTTTTGCATCCAGCAAAGAAGCAACCGCACGGATGGTCTCGCTTGGCTCTGGTGGTCCTCTTCTACTTTTCCGAATGCATGTACATTTTTGTCTTTTATAACTGACTGAGTGGAAATCTGTCCTTTTTCTCTAAATCAGAGTCTTCAGGAGTTTGATCCAGGAGACAGCATTTTTAATGCCACTGAATGGACTGATTTATCAGACGGATTTAATGGCAAGTGGAAGAAAAAGGTGACTATACAAATTTTCAGTAGTTTCATATGTGAATTCTGAACAATTAAATAATTGGTAATTGTTCAATCATTTTCGTATGGGAACCCTACGACCTTCACGAGTTGAGATTTCAAACATTGGTGGTTGCTGCTGCCACTTTATGCGATATTAAAGTAATTATTAACATACACTATATGGTCGTATGTGGACACCTGACCATCGCACCCCTATGTGCTTGTTGAACATCCCATTAGTTATGTCCCATCCCTTTGTTATAAAAAGGTCCATTCGACTGGTAAGGGTTTCCAATAGATTTTGGAGCATGGCTGTGGGGATTTGTGCTCGTTCAGCCAAAAGAGAATTAGTGAGGTCAGGTTCTGATATTGGGCGAGCTTTTTTGGCAACATTTTAGGGTAAGCTGACAGGTGTTATGGTCACGTGTCCACAAACTTTTGATCATAGAGTGACAAATGTTCTTGACCATATGACAAAAGATCTTATACAATCAGCATTTATGAAACCGGCGATTTTTAAACTTCTTTGTGTTTATTTACAGATTTATTCATTCTTTGATGTAGTTGTCAAAGAATGTCCAGACTACATTAAGAATGTGTTCCACTTTAAATATTTGGAGGCGTTTGGTTTAGAAAGCGAAGTATGTTATGACCCCATGTTTTATAGCCACAATTCTAACTTTTGTGCTTTTCTGCTTCTTTTCCTTCCAGTGGACCTACCGCACCCGGGGACTGTGCTGCTCATTGTGTAAATTTTCAACCCGGTCCTGGTATTCCTTCAGGGCTCATATTAATCGCTACCATGACGATGAGCAGTCGGCCTGCAGTCTCTCCGCCTGCTCCTCCTGCCCTTTTATCAGTCACCCTAAAGTCATCTCCAAGCACTATAGACTGTTCCATTTTGAAAACCAAAAGCCAGAATCGGACACGGTGACACCCCTGTCAGCTAAAGCATTGAGCGGACATACGTTTCAGTGTCGAAAATGCCCTGTTCGTGATGATCTCTTGTACAGCATGAGAAAGCACGTTCTCATAAATCATTACACCGTACTGTTGAATCGCTTTGCTGGACAAAGAGCAGACACTGACTTGAAGGCCCTTGGGCAGATGTACAGGAAATTTTATTGTAAGGTCTGTGGTGCAAATGCAGACACCTCCGAGCACTTGCTGTATCACATACTGACCTCTGACAAGCACAGGGAATTGGATTTGCACATAAACTCTCTTATTTTTGAAACCGACGCTAAGAAGCCGGCTCCCACTCTAGCACCAAAGATCCAAAGTAGTCCTGTTCTAGCGGGGCCACCTAGCCAACCCTTAATGACTCCTGTACCAGCTCCAGGCACAGTCTTGCCATTGGCTAATGGTGGACCTAGATTACTTCCTCCCCCTAACACAGCAGTTCTTCCTGTTCAAGCCTCAGCCCTGGTTCAGCTTGCCAGTGCTGAGGCAAAAGGGTTGCTCCAGCCTGGGCAGCCACTGACTATCCAGAATGTTCAAGCTCCAAGGACTGTCTCTGCAATGCTGCCTAACGTTGGAGGAACGACTCCTGCCCCAACACTCCTGCCCCAGCAACCGGTTATTCCACGCCAACAGCCAGTCAGGGTTGGAGTCCCAGGTCCTCTTAATCCTCCATCCCGTCAAGTTCTGCTTCCACCTGGGGTACAGTTTAATGTCCCAACTGTAAGAGGACCACCGCCACAGACAATGATTGTTGCTCCAAGGTTCCCTTTGAATCAGCCTACACCTAGAGGTACCATGCTTACATCCCAGTCCCTTCTGAGTCATCTGATCCCCACAGGCAACAAAGTCGATGGGCTGCCTACTTACACTCTCGCACCATTGCAAGTTTTGTCTGTCCAAGCAAATAATGTCCAAGTAGTCAGCAAAGCACCATTGCCGGTGTCCCAGAACAATGGCGTACATCAGCAAAACTCCCAAGATCCCAAGCAGACCAAGAAATGGGTCACTTGCCCCATTTGTAATGAGCTTTTTCCATCAAATATATATGACTCCCATGTGGAGATTCATAAAGACTCCTCCAAGAAGTCCAAGCTAGGCTTGGCTGCTCGAGCACCCTTTTTAAAGAAAATGCCTGACAAAACGGTGAAATGTCTGATGTGTAAAGTCTTGCTGTCCGAAAAGGGTATTTTTGAACATCTGATTCATGGTTTGAACTGCTTGTTTTGTCCTGGGATGTTCTATTCTATCAAACAGCTGGTTGCGCATATTCAAGTTGAGCACAATCCAACCCAAAAGGCCAACTGTGACTTCATGAGACGAGAGTATCGTCTTTATACTGACGAGTCTGGCCACCTCCTGTTTCCCTATTTTGACATTAACACCACAGCCCCAAAAGAGATGATGGGAGAGAAAGAGCTAAACTTGGCCCTAGTTACTAATTCGCTTGATCTGATCTTTTTGAAGATGTCGCCCATGAATCCGCAGGCCGTATGCAAGATGCCCGTGCCTAAGCCGGACAGCTTAGACTGCATCTTCTGCTCTGAGAAGCTGCTGAACATGGAGTGCTATCAAATGCACCTTAGAGAAAAGCACTTCATTGTGCCTACCGTCCATGCCATACTTAAAATGCCAGCATACAAGTGCATCTACTGTGGTGGGGTATACACGGGCAAAACAACAGTCAAGGCTATCGGTGTCCATATATCCAGATGTCGCTCTGCACCCAAAACCCTCAAAGATGCTCAAAGGATAAATCCTGGACTAACCATTGGCCCCTTAGTAAGCCAAGGTTTAGTCTCATTCCCAGCACCCCCAAGACAGACTCTGGCTCCAGTCCCAGGACAAGTCCAAGCATCAGTTCCAGTACCTCAATCCCAACAGACAGATGTGGAAATGCAGAGCAAGTTAAGGTTGGAGCTGGCTGTGAAGGAGGCCATAGAAGCTAATAAGAGAGAGAGAGAAGCCAGAATAGCAAGAAAAAAGAGGCTAGAGAAAGAGAGGTTGGCTGGTTTGCCCATTTCTTCAGCTGAAGTGGTGGATGATCCTACCGTGCAGTTCGCTCTGGATCCTACCGGAATGGAGTTACGCTCCTTTGAGGCACGCCGGGAATTTGTGAACAAGTACTTCAACAAACAGCCGTACCCACTCAAGAAGGAGATCATCGCCCTGAGCAGCCGATTGCTGCTGAACAAAACCGACGTGGCCTGCCAGATTGGCTCCAAACGCACCAGGTGTATGAAGCAATTGCAGCGAAACAAAGCCATGGTCTTGTTAGGTTTCAACATGATAGAGCTGATGAAGGTGAAACACAACCTGCTCATTCCTGAAATAGAGCCAGAGAGGCCGTCCACAGAAACACGGGGACCTGAAGACAAAAATAACGTGAACGTAGTGGAAAAGCATCAGGAAAGTTTAGCACCTTAGAAGGCTAAATAAATAGCTGAACAGTGACAACACATGGATAAATATACTTCTTAAAACAATGCAAAACGTGTGTATGGTGTTAATGTAGATCAGTTTTCAAGGTCCAGTCATGTTAACAAAATCTTTTGTAGCCCCATTTTCCTTAGAATTAAATTTAATTAGTAAAGTCGAACTTCTTTATGAGCTTGTATGCTGTGTGGTAAAGAGCTTGATCCGTCATCCTTCACAGAACGCACTGTATTACTGTTTATTACGTACTTTTTTGAATGACACGCGTATTACACCACAACTGTTTTGTGGTGTGGTTTATTTGGCCTTAATTGCCCTTTTTGTTTTGTGTACTTTCCTGATTATATATTTTATTTAGAGCTCTTTAAGTTAAAATGCATACTCCTACGGTGTGTTTGCTGAAATGTATTTATCGAATTATGTATACACCCCCACCCCGAGACACTTTCAGTATTTCATCTTACATGCTTGTTCGTCGATCCTGGGCCTACATTCCAGGTTTGTGAGAATTCTTTTTTTTTTTTTTTTTTTTTTTCCCTCCCCTCCCTTTTCTTCCAAGAGGACACTTCATGTTTTCCTTTTAACCTTTATAGTTTTCTCTTATTGAAATCTGGGCTTTGGGATAGTGTTCACTAAGTTAAGTAGTCAAATACTGTGTTACGTCTGTGAACTGGTTAATGCTCATACCGGGTCCGAGATACTGTACAACTCTGTCAAGAACATGGCGTCAGTCTGCGTCATTGCCGATTATAAGCATAGTTTATTGATGTGTTTTTATAATGGTAAAATGTAAGGTTGTATGAAAATGTTATTGTCAGGACACGATGTTTTCAGACTTGTCTTGATGGATTGAGCACATTTGAACATTCCCAAGGTTACAGTGTGAGAAAGAATGCAAAATAAACAGTCACAGAAAAAATATATCATGTAAGAAAGTGTCTTTATTACTTTTTCAGGTAATGAAGAACTACTGGATATTTAGTATTTACAGATGTACATACTACTAGGAGTCGGTTTCTAGAACATAATGTTTAGCTGATTGATGATTTTTGTTTCTTGGACTGGCATGACTATGTACAATGATTTTGATTGAAGGTAAAACACTGGTGAAATAATATATAAATAATATGTAAGTCATTACTGTGGTCTGTTAAAGCAGGGGAGGCCTGAAACTGCAGGCCTGGAGTTTGCTTGCAGTTTGAAATAGACAGTAGATTCATTTATGCCACACAATTTGCATGAACTTACAGCTTTCATTGACAAAGTTGCTCTATTTTCATATTAGTTAAGAGTTTCCTATATTATCTACAATGCTTTTCAACTACCTGCTGATAGTAGTGCAGTGGGATTTAGCCCCTGCTTCATCTCTACGTAAAGAGATTGATGCGGCAGAGCTTTAGTTGTTTAGTATGTCCACCAGCTCTTTCACTTCCTCATCCATACACTCTTCTCCAACAGATCAGCTTCCAAATATTAAAATTTCATACTACTGCTGTTAACACCAATGAACTCATCATCTCGTAGCTTGCTGAACCAACGTTCTGTTGTAACCATGAGCTTGTAACCAAGCTCCATTGTCTTCTGGAACTTTTTCTGGCTTCACTATGTTCTGCGTTCTCTTTAATATGACATTTTCACTGGAGAACAGGGAGTCGGAAAAGCTCTTGCTCTTTTTTTTCCATAATAAAAGCAAAACCTTCATTGTTCATGCTTCATGTTTGATGTCAGTTCACAGACATGGAAATAAAATACACAAAGTACATCACAAATATTTCAATAAAAATATTTAATGTGTTTCCAGGTGATTTTTTTCTTTAAAGAAGTACGCTATATGACCAAAAGATTGTGGACACCTGACCATCACACCCATATGTGTTTTCTGAATTTCCCATTCTAGATTTAGTCTGCCTATGCCATGGGCGTCACCGCCATAAAAGCTGAGGGGGGCGTGTCCCCCTCACATTTCATAATTACTTGTCTGGACCCCCCCCACACTTAACATAAAATATGAGTTCACCCAGCGCTGTTTCTATTGCTTCGCAAAAGATTCCATTCCACGTGATCGATTTGAGAATACGCACACCTCTGAAATTCCACTCCACGGTTTCCCTGGTAACCTACAACAACTCAGCACAGAACTTTTGTCTGATACAAAAATATTCTTTCCCAGGTCAGAAAATATTTTTCTCCCAATTTTGGTGATAAATTGTGTCATTCATTTCATTATCTTAGGCATAGCAGTGGGTAGCAGTTAAAAACAGGCTGATGAATATGGACTAGTTGAATGAGGACTTACTGTTGAGACTCTAAAATAGTAATTGACTTTTGTAGGTAAAATTAGGTGTTTAACAACCTGTTAAAAATACACCAGAATGCAGGAAATGGCATCTAATTCATTAAAAAAAATTTTATTCAAAATGCTTCTGACGCTCCTGGCCTATGCTGTCCCACTCTTCATCAAAGGCTTCTCACTAGATTTTGGAGCATGGCTGTGAGGATTTGTGCTCGTTCAGCCATAAGAACTTTAGTGAAGTTGGCTACAATGTCAAGTGAGAAGGCCTGGTGTGGAGTTGGTGTTCCTGTTCATCCCATACTTTGACCATATAGTGTATGTTTAGTAAATTAGGAATTATAAGCCCTTGCTATGCCTCTCTTACTCTAAGTAAGTAAGTAAATAAATAAGCATTATTGAGGTCAGGTACTGATGTTGGGTGAGGAGGCCTGGGGTGCAGTCGGTGTTCCAGTTAATCCCAAAGGTGTTCAGTGGGGTTGAGGTCAGGACTCTGTGAACGACACTCAAGTACTTTGAGATAGTGTAGCTTATTTTAGCCATTTTATTAGAAAGATTGTATAGCCTAAAACACCGTTAATGACAATAACAATGCCAAAGTTTATAGGTGCATTTAATGTACTTTAACCCATGTACTAATAATTTGTTAATCTTTTCTGCTCTCTTAGTGTAGCTGGCTCTATCTACAACGTCCAACAACCTTGTCCCCTCTCTCCTGCCTTTTCACCCCATACAGAAAGGCGGCACTGTTTGAAACGCTTTATTTCGTTTCAGGTGACGTCACTTCCTGTAACCGCGTCCGCAGGCGGAAACGACTGAGTGTAGTTGTGTGCGGCGTTACGCAAAAGAAATAAGCTAACAAACGCTTGTCTGCTTTTCATTTGATAGAAGGTAAGATTTCCTTATGTTTACTGATAATAACTGTAAGGATTTATTTATTGTAAAACGACTTTTAGTTATTTAGTAGTAGACCTAGAGACATTTGTAGAAGGTTGCTTTCTCGCTTCAGTGGAAATGTGCGTGTTTACCGGGTTTTACGGTATTCAGCATAACGCTGTTTACATGCACTCTTCGTTATTAATTAGAATAAAATCTAGAATTTCTAGAGTAAAAACGTTTGCTTTGTTTATAAAAAAAAACTATTTTATGCAAATGTAATATGCAAAACAATGAACAGTTCTGTCATTTACAGTAATTAGATGTATTAAATATAAATGAGTTTTCTCTAGAAGTTTTGAAAAATAATGTTCAAATAAAATATGACTTCTCTTTAATTTTAAGGTTGATTTTAAAAGTTAGTTTCAATAAATAGACATTTTAACGTTTCTAATGTGTACATTTTGATAAGAAAAAAATAAAAAATTAAATCCCGAGCAACAGTTTTATTCCCTCAAAGCCTGCTGGTTACCGTAAAACCATGTATATACGCACACATCAGTTTCAACCTGCACTTAAATAATTATAACTCCTTTGTTTTCCTCGTTTAGACAGCACTCAGGTTTATTTGTGGCCATACAACAGCACTAGTCAGCAACTGTTTTATATTGAACAATACTGCTTTTTTGTCTTTAGGTAACCAATATTTTTGAGCCAAGATGTCGTACATGCTTCCTCACCTCCATAACGGCTGGCAGGTGGACCAGGCCATTTTATCTGAAGAGGACCGTGTGCTTGTTATCCGATTTGGCCACGACTGGGATCCTACATGCATGAAAATGGATGAAGTTTTGTACAGCATAGCTGAAAAGGTCTTTCGATGCACTCTGTATGCTGTGATTGATCACAGCTTTAAGTGTTTTGAGGTTCACTTTACTCTCTGAGATACACTTTTGCTTTTAAAGGAAAAGTCCACCCTGAAAAACAGCTTATATTGTGATGTAATACTGAGTCTGGTGCTAATTTGTTGGTTGATGCTGAATTTTTGTTGTTCAGGTGTTCAGTTGTTTACCATGCTGACATCATGGGGAAATGTTTCTCGTGGAGATACAATGGAGAAAAAAACCCCAGCTATGTCAAACATTAGGGGAAACAGTCAGGTTTTGCTGTTAATGCCTGAAAACAAAATATCAAGGACTTCTTTTATTGCTCTCTATTTTCCATATTAAAGAGAAATCCATGATAGTGAAGACTGCAGACGGCTGGCTTAATGTACCAGAATGCACTGCAATCGGGATTTACGAGCACTGATGGCGGTGTTGGCATTAAAGTTAAATCTTTGGAAGTTTATCTGTTTGGAAGCTTATCTGAGCAGAATGTACATATGAGGAGGTGAGAGAACTGGAAAAATTGAATGTCTAAAGCGCTGCTGCATCCCTCTCTTTAGGTAGAAATGATGCACAGGCTAAATTCCATTGCACCACTATCAGCAGGTGGTTGAACGGCATTGTGGGAAACTGTTGTAAATTCTCACCAGTGCCAGGGGAAAAAATAGCGCAATGTGTTTATTTAAAGTGGAAGTGATTTTACTGCATTAAAAAAATTTTCAGATCACTTAATTCATAATTTACAATGCCTGGCATTCAAGGTGGATTTTTCCTTTAAGGAATAATGTAATAAACAGGTAATTGCTATACAAATAAATATATTAGTGCTTCAGGAGCAATAGTAAGGCTGTTCTTAATCAATTAAATACAAAAAAAAACAAAAACAATGCATACTATTTTTTGTAAATTTGGAAGATACTGCTGTTTCGCCTTATTAGGGCTGCTTAAGAAATCTACTTCATTTCCAACTTGCTTTATTGGCAAATTTAGTGAGATTCTCAGAAACAGATCAATATAACCATGTAATACGTAGTAGTTGAGTGAGGGAATTATTTTTTCAATTTATGTACTTAAATATTTATATACTTTTAGTTACTGTTCTGCAATACATATCCATGTGGAGAAGTGTTTTTGCTGCAGGCGCTTTCGTTTAAACCCGATCTGTTTTTTTTCAGGTCAAGAATTTTGCTGTGATTTACCTGGTGGATATCACTGAAGTGCCCGATTTCAACAAGATGTACGAATTGTACGACCCCTGCACGGTCATGTTCTTCTTCAGGTAGGTGTAAGAAAAAGACTCCATAGACTGGTGCGATATAATATAACGACTCATTATTTAAAAAAAGCCTACAGCTACAATTAAGTTGCACAAGCTTAGGCTGCAGCTGTGTAAAAATTATTTAAACCATTTGTTACGTTAGAATCAGGGTCATCTCGGATACATTGCGGATATTTATAGTTACGTTTAAAGTTTACTATTGATGTGCCACTTATGCACTGTTGTGCCTGACAATATATTGTATAATTCATCTATTATAACTGTATTGCTTTAGGTAAGAGATCTGTCTAATTCTCATGTGACAGGACGGTCAGCTATGACCTCGCTTTCTAGGGGTGTTTTGTCTGAGACGATTTAATGGATCCGTTACATATCACTAATATAATTAACCGTTATTTCTGCTGTGCTCTACAGGAACAAGCACATCATGATCGACTTGGGCACGGGTAACAATAACAAGATCAACTGGACAATGGAGGACAAACAGGAGATGATAGACATTATTGAGACCGTCTACAGGGGAGCACGGAAAGGAAGAGGTCTTGTGGTGTCTCCAAAAGACTACTCGACCAAATACAGATACTAACTTTATATACTGTGCATTTTTCTCACTGTAAGAGTTTATTCAGTGGCGTCACCCTGGATGGACACATCAGTAGGACAGTTTGTATGTTCAAGTCTTCTATTTCTTCATATGGACAAGCAAAGACCCGGCCTTGTGTTAATAATGTTTTTTTATTATTATTTAAAAAGTTTTTCTTTATTGCATTTACGATCAGGAAAATGTGAGTCGTGTCAGTTTATTGTTTTTTTTTTTTTTCAATGTTGTGAATAAATGTTTTAAAAGAAACCATTTTGAATTCATTTTCAAATGTTACTTAAGAAGAAGAAACAAGTCTGAGACCTGGACCTCATATTTACACCGCTTGTTTTGTAGTCTTTCTTGAAATGTGGCATTAAGTCTGTTATAGCTTATTATGTCTTTGTGAGCTCAGACAGCTAACTTGAGTAAATATTTGGGGAATTTCACACTGGATCGAGCGAGTCCAGTCAGGTATAATGTACACTTGCTTGGCACTACATCACAGATAATAAGACTATAAATGTGTCATTACAAGTAAGAATCTAAAGAAATATGATTTTTATACTGAGGTAAGATTTCATCATTTCCCTGTTTAATTTGTCAACTTAGTTGTTCCTGATTATGCATGTGTAAACATGATGATTAGAAAAATAAATGGAAAAACATATACAGGGACTTGAACGTCGTACCAACGGATTGAGAAAAATGTGTTGTTGATATGATGAAGTCAAGTCAAGTCAAGTGGCTTTTATTGTCATTTCAACCATATACATGTAATACAGTGTACAGTGAGACGAGAC
>JAQQZR010000021.1:7132900-7148045 GCA_030068235.1 Notoglanidium macrostoma | reverse complement strand
TAAATACGTTATTGTCAGTAAACATATAAATGTCTATTTCTCAGAGTTCCTACATGATGCAGTAAAACCAAAACTATGTTTGTGCGTACCCAGTAGGTACCCGTCACAATCAGCACAAACTTTTCAGGAAGCAAGACTTTTCAAAAACATTGTGCAGTGAAATTGATGAGTTACTGTTCCCACCCTCGATTAATTTTCAATAACCACACATCCTGAAGTGTTTTATTGCTCTTGTTTCATACTGTAGAAATTCGTCAGCGCTAACAAGTTTTATTTATAAATTTAAAGAACGTCATGTTGTAATTTTTCTCTGGTACGTTTAACATTGTCGATCGTTCAAAAACGGACGAAGTTCCTGTTATTAATTACATTTATAACAGCTATAAACACTCATTTTCTCAACAACCATTTTACAAAATGTGTTAACTAGGTTATGTGTGTATTTAGCTAATTCAAGCAGCTTTTACCACCATTATATGAGCAGATGTCAGGCAGTACACAGCAGCTTTCCCAATGAAATGATGGTGGTGACCTGTTTCCATGATGATTTAGTTTAGTTGTAAGTAATCCAACTGTTAGATAGAGAGTATTGATCGAGTGGCGAGTAAATAAGACATGTCTCCAGGCTTTTTTTGTTTTGTTTTGTTTTTGGACTTGGACATGGATATTATTCACTCAGCTGAGCACTGGTTCCTAGGAAGCAGAGCGTGTTTATTCTGTTTCGGTTCTCATTTGTAATTTCATTTAATTTCAGTGATTCATAATATGATCTTTCTCTCCAACCCAAACACACTAGGTGCATTTTCCTTGTTGCATGAGTGTCATAAAATAAATAATTAAAAATAATCTTTCTCTATATGATGTCAGCTGATGGGCTTTAAAGAGTGTTTGGAGTTTAATGAAGTGATCATTTTTGTGCTCTTTCGATGTGATCGTTGTTATGAGCAAAGACGAATTGCTGCTTGTTGAATCTTTCCTATAACGCAGAAAGTCTGCTGTCTGAAAAATAACATTACTAGTTTTCGGACTGTTAGGGTTTCATGTTAAGCGCTTTGAATTTTGTTACTGTACCCTTTTCTTGTTTGAGTCTCGGAGGGGGAAAGTAACCGTTGGAGTGACACTGGGTTTATTCATTAGAGGCAGAGAGAAACTCCGGCTGTCAGCCAGCCCTTACCCAAACATTGTCACAAGTGCCATTAAAGAAAGGGCTGAAATGTGAGTGTGTGTGTGTGTGTGTGTGTGTGTGTGTGTACCTGTTCGACCAGACTGCATGGGTCGTAGTGTGCAGGTTTTACTCAATTACACCACTTCACTTTTTCCCCCCATATGAACTCTGATGTAAACAGAATCTCCTCTGTGGGAATCTCCATAATGTAGACTCTTTATTCATCTCTATGACAGACAGCAAATATTTAACATGTCTCAGTGTAATAAGCACTCAAAATGTTCACAAATGTTTCATCATGCACCTCTTGTTTTTTCTTTTGCAGATAAATACACATCGCATAATTCCTTCACCGAGGTGAGTCATCCGTTTCCATAAACTTTTTATTAAAAAATTTTTTTTTTTTTTTTTTTTAAACCTCTGAGTCATGCTACAAGTTTAAAATGCTCCTCCAGAATGAGGTTTCCAGCTCCCATTTACGAGGCCGACGTTAAGGGTTTAATGTTAGTCAGACGCAATTAATACAATATACTGTATCGTGTGCGTTTGTTCAGCGTCTAAGGCGAAGTCATTGCTTTACTTCACTTTCCATTGAAACGCCATTAGCAACCAGTTGTTCCACGTTGGCATGACGGCTAGAATGCAATGCAGACTGACAGCTTCGCCAGAGCGTCTGTTTCATTTCTGGGTTTGTTCTATGGCGTCGTGCTTTTGGAGACATTTTGTTCCTCGCCTCTGGGTAAACAGTTCAGATTAATAAGAAAACTCCACTGAGCTATGAAACCACATTGGTAGGAAATAAAATGAAGACAGAAATGAGGGGCGAAAATAAGATGTTCTAGAGGTGAACAAAACATTCCTGGGACAAGGTGATTACGGATCCATGCTGTGAAACAAGTAGTGGTTGAAACAGTAATCACCATGGGAAGTTTTCTTTTGTGAAAGTCAAGTGAGGTAAAGAAAAAAGGTGTCGACAATGGGGCACGCTGTACTGTTTTCCCAATCCCACCATTTGCTACTTGGCTTGAACAAACCGGATGGTAGACGATCTTTTCCGAATCAGGAATATGAACTGCAGTGCAGCACAAAAACCTGCTCTATAGCTAATGCTAGCAAAACGCACAGTCCTCTTGCTAGAGCTGCATGCATTACACCGATTATAAAAAAACATGGATTTTTGTATTTAATGTGCCGTTTTTTTTAACGTGACCACATGTAGGCCTTTATTTCCTGGTGGAATGTAATACGGTAGTGAAATTGTCACCGTATCGTAGCATTGCACCACACAGTACCGTGCGTAAAGCTGTTTTCAGGCCCAACACCGTTAAGTAAAAAAAAATTAAAAACAAAAATCAGGTCGAATGATATTGCTTGCTGGATATAGGCTTCTCGTGAAGATGAGAAGCAGAACAGAGTCATCAGGCCGAGCGTGGAAAAAGGTTTGCTTTTCATGCTGAGTTTGTGTGAACTCGGCAAATGATATTTGTTCTAATATTTAGTCCACATTTAAGATGATTAATTGATTATTTGTTGAGAAATTCACCCACGTTATTTGACTTTTAAAATGTTGGGTTTTATTTTTTTGTCATGGCTGAAATTTTGCCGTTTCGTCAGGAGAGGATTAAAATTTTGGTAGCATAAAGTTGCCCCTCCAAGGGATCCAAGTCTGTATTACTGCACATTATTAGCTCATGATATTTTTGCATTTCAGCCTGGTTAATTGGGCTTCTGGGCATGCACACTGGAGCAGTGACTTGTTTGGTGGGCTAGCTAATGTCTGCCCACTTTGGTTTCTGTGTATGATATTTGACTGAAAAATGCATGGCCCAGTCAGCAAATGTAAGCTCTGTTGGCTAGGTCGAATATGTGAGATTTGGGAAGCGTCCAGAAAGAACAGATGGGCCAAAGCAACACTCATACACAAACTCGCACACGCAAGTCCCTCTTTCAGAACAAAAAGCACCATAAAATTTAAAGTAAGAAGTATGAGTATTTTTAGTGTGATATCACTGACTGACTTGACTGACTGGCGTGTAGGAAGATTAAGTGTTTCATCACGTGGCCCTGTTTGCCAGCTGCTGTGATGGTAAATAAACACTCCGTCATCATTCATCTCAATAGTGCTCAAGCGAGCGTTATGCCATATCCGCATGCATGGACATATGAGAAAAGTCAATGTTTGCCCAAAACAGTCATACATAAGAATAAGTGGCAGCTAAATGATTACTCTGACTGATGTCTGTGCAACCCCAGGATGATTACGGCTTCACCGAGTCCTTCTTCTCCTCACCCGGGCCTGTGTGTGTACAGTAATAATCTCCTCTCTTGCTACTTTGCTAACTCTCTCTCGGTCTTCTTTCTCTGTCTCGGCTCATGTGATGGCGGAGGGTTACATCACGCACGAAGCAAGAGATCACTCCTAACAAGATTATCTCCTAGCTTTCTCAAGTTCGCATTGGATTAGTTTATCAGGGAGCAACTTTAATAAATTTCTTTACACGTTTACTTAGTGATGAATCTTTCGAAATAAAATGATCACAGTGGGAGCGAGGTTTGAGCGGGTTGTATTTTCGTCGAACTGAACCAGATGTTGGGGTCACATGGTCATATGATTACGCTCCCTTCACAACATGGCGTCCAAGCAGTCTAAGAAGCATGGAGTAGATCAACGATGTGGAAGGTGATGTTTGCAGAGAAAATTACTGACTTGTATCTGGCCTTAAATGATCAATTCACTCGGAGTTTGGAAGGAAATTCTTTCTCAGAGGAAGATGGAGAAAAACGCCGAGATAGCCGATCCAGATGTCCGAAATGAAATCACAAAAGAGAACCTGTAATATAGGAACTTACCCCAGGACTCTATGTAAATTGAATCCCATCCAAACAGGGCTTTTGTCTAAACTTAGACTACCTTAACATATAGTTTGGCACCTTCAGATCAGGTTTCGGTTCATCTTCAGCTACATTATGCTATCCAGCATAACTTCTAAAAAGTGAAAAGATGGTTAATTATGAAGCTGATCTGGACCTGTAAATTGATCAAATGAAGTTTACAGTGTAAATCACCAAGGAAATCACTTCTGCCAAGTGCAAGTATGCCCCTGATGTACCTTTCTGCTCTTGGGCTGCAAGTAGCCATCTGTATGACTTAGATTCTCACTTCTGAATTATGAGATGGAGTGTTAAAAATAACACTGGAATGAAGGGTTGGTGTGATTCATCCTTTCCTGGTACCATCTTGTCTTTTGGTAAGACCGTGTTCATCATGTAAAGAGCTGACCCACTTTCCTCATTAACTCAGCTGGAACCCAAAGGTCTTACAAATAGATGAATGGCCAGTCATGCTGGCTTGTTGGCTTCACCTCAATAGCTTTCAGTCTGAACAAATTCAAAAGCTAAAATGTGTGAATGCTCGGGACTTTCTGTTCTGTTAGACAACCCTTATGCAATAGGCAGCCTCCTGCTGATCTGAGACTTCGCTGGCCCATGATAATGCCTGCCATTACTCTCTGGAGAGAAAAGACTCCACTGGTCTGAGATCAGTGTCCATCTGGCAGTGCAAGTGGATAAAGCATCAAGACTCCTGCTATGGTGTGTAGACAAAGAGGATCAGGTTTCAGGAGTTACAGGTTTGAGGATTTCTAGACTTGGTATTTACATCATTTACAAATGATGAGGAAAGTGATGAAATACACAAAGTGCAAGAACTCAAAGCAATGTTGATCCACTATAAGACTAAAAGTTTGTGAACAATGAACCGGCACCTGACCATATGTTCTTGTTGAACACCCCATTTGAGATCCAATCCTCCTTTTGCTGAACGTCTTTCACACCGAACTCGGCATACGATGTCTTCATGGATCTCCCTTTGTGCACAGGGTCATGGTCATGCTGGAAGAGATTTGGTTCTTGTAGTTCCTGTGAAGGGGAATTGTAATGCTACAGCACACAAAGACGTTCAACAATTCTGTGATTCCAACTTTGGGGCACCAGTTTGGAGAGGAACCACATATAGGTGTGAAGTTCGGGTGTCCACATACTTTTGGAAATATAGTGCAAGTGAGTGAATTTAGTAAAAACTATGACCTGTAATCGTTTTGAACCACCTTACAGCTCCAGGAATCCCGGTTCTTTCCTGAGTTCAGGTTACTGTGTGGAGTTTTCATGTTCTCACATGTCTGTCTGTGTGCGTTTCCTTTGAGTCCTCAAATTGCCCTTACATGTGAATGTGCGTTTGCGTGGTGCCCTGTGATGGATCCACGGTGTATACCTGTCTAGCACTCGGTGTTCCCGGGACAGACTTCAAATCCTCCTCCACCCTGACTACAATACATCGGATATTAAAGATGCACTAATGAAATGAAGTTGGAGCATCTAACATGTATGCCTAGCTGGTCATGACTATCAGAACCTTTCTACAGATGATGTTATATAAATATAGTATTTACCTTCATTCTGTAAAAGTGGGCAGTTCTTGACTACGATGAGTTACCAGACTCTTCAGTAATAGCAAGAAGTCTGGCTTGCAAGACGAAGTTTCAAACGATCGGCTTGTTTTCAAGGAGGCTGGCATGGTGCCTTGTCATTTAATCCTCTGAGGCTTGCTCTACAACTGCACAAAGCCTGGTTCTTTCACCTCAGATCTGAGCGCCTTCTCAGCTGACTGCGTGTATGTGTTTGTGAGTAAGGATGACATAGATTATGCTGGGTCACATACACGTGTGTGTGAATGAATATACACACAGTGTTTCCTTAGTACTGGTTTAAGTATAGTGAGTACAATATGTGTGCTTATGACCACAAGAAAATGTCCTAAAATAATATGGCCATTACTTTAAACATGGGAGATAATCTAGGTGCTGACTTGGAAGCACACATGGGTTGGTGTTGGTCTGTTTGTGGATACGTTCGAGGTTTTGGAGTATGACAGCAGTCAGCTGGACCTGGAGGTGAGAGACAGCCATGTCAGGGCTGTGATGTGAAGCAGTAGTGTGTGAACCCTTCACTCTTCCCTGAGCCTGATATAATAATGAGCGCTTCTAACACAAGGTCCTGGTTTCATAATTTCCAAATCATAAACAGCCTTTTGATTCACAGGTCAAGGGTCAGCTATGTTCTTGTTTCCTTAAGGGCACAGGGAGAAAGAAACCCTTTTGAACTCAAACCAGAACTTCATTATTACACTTTTTTTTTCTTTTTTTAAATAAAATGGTATTGGCAAGTAGGCTTGTGAGATGTAAGGATTTAATCTGCTCTACACAATCTTACACTTCTCCAATAACCACAGACATTTCCCAGATTATATTATATAACCAGACTTGCCAATCTTAATTCCTTTTCTTTGCATGAGCGCTGCAATTTAACATCAGTGTATGCTAGTTTGAGTTATCACTAAGAAATATATCACTATACGAGATATACATAATATATATATATATATATATATATATATATACATGAGTCTGTAATCTTTTTGCATAAGTGTTACACTTCCTGGGAGCCCTGCCCCCTTCCCCCATCTCACATGTTCTCAGCTGGGGCATCCCTGCTTATATCCAGTAATGGCGAATATTTTATTTTCAATCACTTGAAATAAAGTCCATCACTGTGCACTCGGCTAACATTTAGATGTTAACATAAATTGACCGTTTTGATTGAGGATGCACCCGAAAAAAATGTAACCAAAAAAAAAAAACGGACGGTCAAACAGTATGAAAGAAGAATTGGACCAAAATTTTTTAGATTAAAAAAAAAAAAAAAAAAAAGGCCTAAAGTAAAGTGACGAATCGAATATTTATGAGTAATACTTAATGGAGATGATACTTGGAAAATGATTAAATATGCTGTTTTTTTTTTTTCTTTTTTCTTTTGCATCAGACACGTTGAAGCAGTTTCATGCTCAGCCAATTAACAGTGAAAATTTCGGCCATGTGGGCATTAAACGACGGAGTTGTAAAAGAAATACATTGAAAATGTACTGTTGTGAGTATTTTTAAATTGGTTACTTCATATTACTTTAAAACCACCACTAAACAGATCTTTCTTGATTGCCACTGCCAGCAAGCAGTTCCCGACTACAGAGCTCGTAACATTATTACGCTTTCTTGTCTCTTTTAACCTGAAATGGTAAAAATTTCTGGTGGTTTTCTTGTCTTTTATAGGAAGTTAGTTCTGGATGATAATTGTGATTTTTAGTAAAATGGTAAATCTGTTAAAAGGTATGATTTACATATACTCCTCATGCTGATAGGCCATCCATCCCAGCTGGTAAGATGGAAACAGTTTCTGAATGACTGTTACCTGTGCGTCATTGTAGACAGGTTGCTCTTCAGAAAGTAACATTAAAGTGGTTAGAAAGTTTAGACAAGTCATAAGGAAGCTGGAAAATACCTCATAACGTACTAGCAGGCAAAGATGGTCCACAAGCTTAACCTGTTTTTTGGTAGCTGAGCAGATTAAACAGCAGGGTATTAATTCATACTTCAGTCTAGTAGGAATGCACCAACATTTTACCAACCAGCTTTTTTCCACCTCTCAAATCATTGCAATCAAAAGAGTTTTTCAAATGATAGACTTCCTGTGATCATGTCACATTTTCCTTTAATTAAAGCTCCTTGGATACATGGACTACTCAAGCCTCATTACAGAACTAAGGTGCATTACAATTGAGTGGATTGTGGAGATTTGTGGAGGTTTGGCCAGGAGTCAATCTCATAAAGCCATCACATTCTTTCCTAGAGGACTTCCAGGGCCAGCGTCAGTGGAGTGAGACGAATAGGTTTAGGTTTCGGAAGCCCGCCCTCACCTCCCCCTCTGACAGGATGTAGGCAGTTTGATTGAGCATTTGAGCTCCTGCTCTTCACCCTATCAATAGCTCAGTTTTAGGAATGACTTCTCATTTTAATTTGCAGATCCACATTTAAGAAAAATTTTTTAAAAAAGCAATAGATGACCGTTTTTTCACCTCAAGGCGAGTTGATCTGACTCGTAGGGGTTGTGTAAGGACCGAAAGGTCCTGTGGAGTTGAAGTAAAGCTTGGCTGAGAATTTGTCCGTATCATTTCTATTGTACGTGGGACAGTGAGTCATCCTTGAGGGGATCAAACATCCACTCCACTGTTACATAATACCATCCAAGCAGCTCCACCGAGTGTGTATCTGTGCCACGCTGTCAGAATCAATCCTCTTGGACTCGTTGAAATTTTTTTTTGTCTTTCCCCGTTTCTCGTTTTGTTACTGCACCGCTAATACCCCCCTTTATACACTTTGAGATGTTATCCAAGGCAACACTTCTTTCCTCTGCAATGCGAATAATGCTGATACTGAAGCTTTTGTTTGCTCTGTCAAGGCATGTAAAGCTAATAAAAAGCTTCTATAATTGCATATTTACAGTTTCAGGCCGGAGTGGCTATTGGTCCTGTTCTGCTATAGTGAACTTCAAATATTTATGCAACATTTTGGATTCAAAATGCAGTACAGCTGACAACAGCGTGTAGCTTAGCAACAAGCTATCCAGCAGAGAATAGTGAGTTGCTTAGCAACAAGCTAGCTGCCTAACGTTTAGGGACAACTCTAGTTTTGAGGACGTAATCATCAACAGCAATTACGGTCGATGCTGTATTTGTCTGTATATTAACTGATCTAAAGCTAATACTATTTATATAATCATTTAAAAGTAGTGTGAGCGAGCATACTGATTTGACGCCATTGTGAGCTGGTAGTTCAGAAGACTGTTGAGGAGTTGAAATTTGAGTTGAGGGGGTAATTTCGGTGGTTTTTACCTTTTCCTGTAGGACGGCGATTACAAGTTGCAACTTACAATTACATGACTTGTAATTTGCAACTTACAAGTTCTGTTCCTCGAATGTAGCATAACTCTATTTGAGCCATCATCGGTTCTGGGGGCGGAGCATTGTGCACATGGGTGTGGAATGGGGGTGGGCTCTATGCCCAGCTCTACGTCCTTAACCGTTAGAGATCTATTCCTGTCTAATTTTGCCAAACTTGCTTAATGCACCATTAAAACCGTTTTTGCGTATCGCCTCCAGCGTTTTCCTTTCTTGTTTCCTGGTTGGTTCAAATATCCGGAACACCGCAGTCCTGCGGCTCAGTTTGCCCCTTGTTGGTCTCTTTAGCAGTCCAGATCTACAAAAAAGGCATGAAACGAACAACACTGCATGCTTAGTTCACTTCTTGCAGCTTGATTCCAGTCGGACGCAGGCCGAGATCTCGCTCAGACCGTCTCAGGCCAGTCACTTCTTTCCTCACATCCGTTATTCTCACCTGCCCAAACAAAATGCACGGTGGAATTAAAAACTAAACGCTGCAAAGATCCCATGAACTCGTACAGTTGTGAATATTTCTCAGCTGACCCAGTGTAAAGGCATAGGCATGCTAACTTAATAGTAGAAGTAAAGCAGTACACTAACCAGAACCCAGGAACTACTCAGATTGTGAGTTTGGTAGAGAATGAATTGTTTGAAATGAAGAAATTTTCAAGTCCGTTTTGCCGTCCAGATAAAGATTGGTGTCAATATCTACTCTGCTACAGTTTTAAGGCATTGCACTTGTAGTGAAATATTAGTGCTAAGGACTGAAGTGGGCATTCATTCCCATGACTGGGAAAATGCGAAAGATTAACTGGAAATGGTGTCAGGTGATTATGTAAAAAAAAAAAAAAAAAAAAAAAAAGCACATTGTTCCTTCTGAGTGGGCGTATGATGGAAGAAACCGAGTTTGACTCTGAGCAATGATGTCATGTGAACATAACTCAGGCCTTCTGTGTGTCGGCATTGTGTTGCGTGTCTCTGAGTAGAGGAAAACCTCAGCCGCATGATTATTTCTAGGATTTAATGAGTGTAATATCGGTGATGAATAAGCTTATGTCGAGCTGAACATTTCCTGTAGTTTTCTTGTAAAATTTCACATTCCTGTCTTCCCTGGAAGCTTCTCGACTTAGAATATCGCACAAGGTGTCGCGAATACTACTGTCGTATCCTTTTTAAACTAGGAAGTGGCAGTTTACGTGGCGAACACTAAATATAAGCACTGTTAGAACGCCACTCGACCAATCAAATTCATGTTGTATAAAACATAACTAGAATTTAGCTCACGTCCTTATGACTCTCATGTGACTCCACATTGTATAATTGCTGCTATTTTAAGGACTGAATACGTGACTGACGAAGCACTAATGCTTCATTAAGACTGAAACCAGAAATTCAGTCCCAAAATACGGTGACCGCAACAGCAAAAATCACGAGACCGAAACATTAATATAGATTCAACTGACTAGCAAAGAGCTTGCTATAATGCTAATTCCTCCTAATGAGAACACGAGCCACTCCTTGCTATCTTTGCACTTTGTTTTAATTCCGAGGACTTAAACAACCTTGCTTTTTTTTAGTGGATAAGTGTCCGACACCAGTGTTTTCTATCCCATCTCATCATGTTCCTCCCTCATTCATCGCTTCTCGTGCCTTTTTTTTGATCCGTCCTCATTATTTCTGAGTCACAAGGTCCTGAAATGAAATTGTATAATTGAAGAACGAAGTTGAATCCCTCAGCTCTTTTTAGGTGTTCTCGGAGACATTGTGTTCTTTCTCAGTAATGGTCTGTGGTTCGGTTGGATTCTTGCTCGACCTTACAGCACGCCAGACCAGGGCTGGGCCTTTCACACGGAATGACTTTTTTTAATCTTGTAATTCGTAAAATCGTAATAATTCACACTACACTATGAAAAATGACACGATTAAAACGGTGTCTGTGAATCCGCTTGTGGCATGTTTAACCAAATCTTACCTCCATTCACTTTTTTATTTATGTATTTATAAGCGCCAGTTTTCCTCTGCAGAAAGGGCGGTACTGCTTTAGAGATTGTACAGGCATGGTGCAAAAATTCCGTCTATTTCATAATGCTGAATCATGTACACACTGACCATGACTCTGGGCTAAAAATACTGCACAGATGTTGAGGGCGTTCCCTGTCTTTAACTGAGATTAAAAGAACATGCAGGCGTCCCAACATCTCAGAATCGTAAGCAAGATTTCATGTCCGTGCTATTAGCGTTCTTATTCAAAGTTGGCCAGCAGACAACTAGATTCAACCAGATAAACGAGAAAGCAAATCCTGCTCTTTTTTTTTTTTTGTTGACATTCCCATGTAATACACTTCACAGAGACGTAACCATGTTCCAAATTAGCGTGTACGAAGGACAGATGATCTTTTCCGAATCAGGAATATACGTATTTGTGGAAACATTTTCCAATCCCACGGTCACATTGAAGTGAAAACGCTAACCAGACTTGAGTACTTATGATGCTAGGGTAGAATAGTATCTCCTAGTCGAAACAGCTAGCAACTTTTTGTCGATGGCACAATCATAACCCATTAAAAACCGTTACAAAAGGATAATCATGATATTCCATTTCCTTAGTCTTTTTTTAATATACTCGTGTCTCGCTAGCTAACTAGATAGTCATATGTCATTGTTACAGTACATTCACGCCCACTTTTTAGCCTGTTAAGCTGTTCCAGGCAACCAAAACATAGACCTTGGAGCTTATTGGGTTGGGTAATAAATTTCTCCACCGCTGGCTCATCCCTGCTTCCAACTTCTCCTCAAACATCAAGCTCCTAAAGTAGAATCTGTGCAGTTGTTTTTAATTCGGTTACGTGCAGCTGATTAGATCTGGAGTCCCTGAATTGCAAATGGCTTCAAGGTTGACTAAGGAAGCTTAACATTTGGTCACTCACATGTGTTGGGAAATTGATTCGAGTTAATTATTGCTGAAGTTCTGTAATAAAAGTGATTCATTAGCGACGATGAAGTTGCTGTAATAGTGACTGGAAATAACGGAGACGGAAGAGTGCTTTCAGAGCCTGTTTCTCCCTTCTTCGCGGTATCTGTGGGTCTTCATCTCTAATTCATCTACACCCAGCATAACCTGACTCCTTATTCGACCCCTTGTTATTTACAGCGAAATCCTTTTTTTCAGTGTGTTCTACATTTGAAATCTGAGATTTATTTTGTAGTGACATGTTGGTGATTTACCCACATTATACCCACGTATAATTACCCACAATGCCAATTGTTTTACCCATTGATATTGGTGCCAGTGGGATTTAACCGTTGCTTCATGTCTACCTAAAGAGAGCGATGCAGCAGCGCTTTAGTCTTTTAGCCTGTCCAGCTGTCTCATTTGTAAACAAATCAGCCCTTAAAGATCTAAATTTTATGCTAATACTGCCGTCAAGCCCCATCACACTCACCACGTAGATCGCTAACCAGCCAAGCCGTGTCTCTGCTGTAACGTACAGCTGCATTGCATCCGGTTCAGCTGTTACGTTAGGAGGATTAGATTATGCAATGCTAAATCAGCAACGGTATTTATTTTTGGTCTGTGGGAGATTAACTTTAACTCTGTGCATGAAGCATCAGTGATTCCTAGTAAACTGTGCCACATGTGTGTTCTTGTCAGAAGTGTGTTTCTCACACAGTGTTCAGTAGGCCTCAGGAGGCACACCCTTCATGCCCCTCCTTTACAGCTACTCCCTTTAATAACAAAACAGGTGCAGGCTTTTGTTTACGAGCAGTGATAACACGCTAGGCTTGGGCTGGACCGCTGATCTTAATGCGATTAGTATTTCATCACTATTGCTATTTTGTTTGCAGCCTCGAAAAGACTAACATTTGCAAGGCCTTGGCCAAGGTTTCAGCTCTGAAATTGTGGTATTCGGGCCTCACATGACATGGAAAAGATTGCAACTCTTTTCTCCTAGTGACGTTTTCATCTGGAAAAAAACAACCTCTAGAAGATTGGATCGCGGCATCGGATGCATTCTGTAATGAAGTGCAGCAGTTGTGGCTCTTACAGATGAGGGTTTTGAGAAAAGCGCTCTCTTAAGGAGGCCAGTGTTCGAGACTTGGCTCGATTCCCCAGACCTTCGAGTTGGACACGATCCCTCGGCTCACCTCACATGCCCTGTTCTCAAAGCACAATTTCATTACCTGGAACCGATTGCTCTTTGGTAGGGAACGTCACACCACTTTTCGTGTGTGTGTGTTTCAAATCAAATGTTTAGTGTAGCCACTTCGACACCAAAAATAGCCTCACCCTGGTGCAAGTAATTGATTGTGTTAGTACAGCGAGCGTGCTCGTCTGAGTACTTGATGGCACACGGTGATAACAGAGGACATCGCTGTATCCACATAAACACACACGTTGATGAGCAGTGAAGCGGACGTCTGGCCGCAGTGCCCATAAAGTTTCCCTCTCATTATGTGAGCTGATTATTTAACCCCCTCTCTGGTTTTTGCCACAGTTATGTATCACACTTTTGTCTATTCTGTGTGTTGTAGGTGATCGAGTCTCTGGGAATTATGATCTACAAAGCTCTGGACTACGGGTTGAAGGAGAACGAAGAGCGGGAGCTCAGTCCTCCCCTCGAGCAGCTGATCGACCTCATGACCAACATGGCCCAAACGGAGGTAGACGCCTGCTCCGACGAGGGCTACGAAGCCACCGAGGAGGAAGACGAGGGAGAAGATGAGCAGACGGAGGTCTCCAGCATACGACGCTACCGGGACATCATGACGGTAAAGGAGCGTTCAGGACCGAGCTAGGTGGAAATGAAAAGGCTGTATGTGAGCGAAGCCCTTTATGATTTAACACCCAGTGTGCAACTGTGCCAAGTAGAGCTGGCAATCTCTAGGCACCTCACGAGTTTCATATTGATTCAGGGCGTGATGACGTTCTTATAAATGGACCTTTTATACATGTGGATGCAGCCCAATCTTTTATTTCTATAAAATATTTCTGATTATATATTTTTTCCAAACCAAACACCCACTTTTCATATTTAAGCAGTATCGCACAAGCAAGAATGCGGTTATACAGAATATCAACGCAGCTGTGATTCCAACCACTGTCTTGCGTGTGAGATATTGCTTTTACTCAACAGATCTATGAACAAGGAATATAGACCCTGAAGAAGCCACGCTCACTCTACAGCACATCGGCTAGCTGGCTAGCTAGCTCACTTAGATTTGTACAGTCATGTTAAAAGTGCTTCTGGTGAAACTGGCGTCCTTTCTTCCTTTTCATCTTCGTCTGACAAGCTTTTCAATTTTAAGCCAGACGTTACAGTCCTGACGAATATCATTTGCTCTGTCCGCTGACTATTGTTATCATCACTGAAGTAAGAAACTAGGAAGTGGAATTTAATTGCAGGACACAGATGAGACACACTGTGAAACATCTCAACGTGGTTATAGGAAAACAGTAACAAACTGACACGCTTGTGGCAAATTTTTAGGTTTTTCTTTCTGCAAGTCATCTTTCATTTTAATTGCCACGTCCTGTTTTTAAAGGACTACAGTCCTAGTTGTTTATTTTGATCTGATATGCCTGTTAATGAAAATGGGTCATACTGCACCGCATCGATTTTGTATGCAGAACCTGTTCACAGCATATGTCTGATTTTCTCCACTTTAATGCAAAAGTTCCTCCTCAGCTATTCATCATGCTCACTCGCGCTGTATTCGAGTCAGGTTTTTTTCTTCTTCTTCCATGCTGTAATAGGAAGCGTCAGCTGTGGCCGGACCTGTTTACTATCCAAACCACACAGCGAGGTGGGAAAAGTGTGTTTTATGTACACAGGGTTGTGTATACTGGGTTTTAGCTCTGTGTACATGTGATCCGAGCAGAGTGGAATTAACGGTATACCGTTCCGAGTGACCGAAGATATCGATAATCTTAAAGCCAGAGTTGACTTTATTACACATACTACAGTGAAATGCAGTAGTGAGCCCTACAGCTGCATTACACTCCTTTAAAATGACAAGGACGTGAAGGGGGTGTGGCTGGAATTTATTTTTACTCATCTGATGTGGAAAAGATGAGGTATTCCAAGATGGCGGCGCGGCAGTAGCACGCAGCGGCCACTCCGGATCCGAAAATGGTGCTTTTTTTGTGCTAT
>JAQQZR010000021.1:7085347-7129450 GCA_030068235.1 Notoglanidium macrostoma | reverse complement strand
AAAGAATGTTCATGGCCTCTAATGTGTATGTGTGTATGTGTTAAATATAATTTCGCCATTTACTTTCAGACTATAATTTGGGTAAGCGATGTCATCTGTCAGTATCACTGAAAGTAAAGAAAAAATAATGACCTCATTCTTTTCACCTTCCCATGATCTTCAATAAATTTGGATGATGCAATTTCCTGTTGAACATGTGACTCATGAAATATTCCAAATATTTAATACTGGTGAAAAGTGTTCAGGTAACAGGTTCAGTAAATGAAACCCTTCAATACATAAACTAATAATACATTAGGTTTCCTTGAAATACATAAAATGTAATAGATTACTTATGGAAAGGGATATTTCAGGCATGATGGTCATACTAGGGGACAGGGATGGGATAAAAGATCATTTGTATGATGCACACTGTGTGTATCATGATGTTTAAGGGTTCCTCACAATCCACTAGTAAAACAGTAGTCTTGCTTTTGAAAAAATGGTCAAAATTACATATATTTTTATTTATGAAAAAAAAAATGTAATGGAAACCTACATTCCAGCCAGATTTTAATTATAAAAGAAAGTTTGTTTTGTTTGTTTATTTATTTTTATTAACACAGTATCCAATATATCTGGTAAACAGATTATGACAATATATCACAATATTGATATTATAAAGTTCTTACAGCACACAGCTGTAATTTACATTTTAATACCAAGATAGTAAGGCTTTTGCGATGTATTTTAATGATATTATTTGAACATAGTGTAGTTCTGTTGATCTGGAACATATAAAAATGCTGTTTTTAAGTTATTTGTCTGATCCATGTACATAGGTTGCAGCCAAGGATACTTGTTTAAAATGTCTTATGATGATGAAATCAGACCACATTTGCTTTCCTTATATAACATCAGTCATAAAGTAAAACATAAGGGCTTTTGTAGTGGGCATCTAAGGAGATTAGTGTATGACTAGCCGAGACAAAGTGTTATTTATTTATTTATTTATTTATTTATTTTAGTAGTTCACAGTACAGAATGTGGCTATTTATTCCATGCACCTACCATGTGATTCAAACCCTTGCATGCAACCAAATGTTGTGCCTGGATTAGCTAAACTAGCAAACTGATCTCGTCACGAATCGCAGCCCAGAGGCGCATGTGGGTGAGAGGGAATCTACTGCCACCATGGCTTTAGAGAAAGAAGAAAAGATGCAGCAGTGATGCTAAATATTGATGGAGGAGCTGTGAAGCTGGTGAATTGGCAGGCTCTGTCTCTCAGGATTTTCCTGTGAGCTGAGGCTGAGTGAAAGAATAGACTTGATTCACACAGAAATCCCAGAATGCCCTTAGTGGGAGTGATGTGAAGAATGCTCATCATCCTGCAGTGTTTCGGATAAAACGGGAGTCTGTGGTAGGAAACTGTATCCGGTACTGAAGTGAATTGGTGCTTATGTTCAAGAAGCTCCACCCCTGCCTTGGTTTGTTTCACGCCAACATATTCGACTAGCGTCTCTGAACAGATGAGATGTCTGTTTTGAAGTTCAGGCACTTGAGAATAAACGCACTTCACTGTCAAGTTGTCTGTCTTTAAGCATTCTGTTTTCGTCATCAACTGTTTTTTTTTTTTTTTTTTTAACAAGCTGTCGTCACTTCACTACACACCCATTCAATGTTCATTTCTGTGAATGTGTGTGAAAATCTGTTTTTCAATGAGCTGCCTAGAAATAAATAATTTACATAAATGCCACCCACAGCAGAGGATCTTCTACAGGAGCTTTATGAAAATAGGATTGCTGAAGTACAGTCAGGTTTTTTTTCCTCTCACGTTGATGAGTTTCAGTGCTCGGTTCGATCCACTAAAATACCACTGCTTTAGATCACAGTACAGTAGAACATTTCCAATATTTTAGCTCTCATCATCACGTGTAGCACTTATCTTCGTGAAGAGCCAGCGTTGCCCTCGTACTTTAGTTACGGTATTCTGTTTACTGTGGTTTATTCGCCAAGGCAGAAGTGCAGGCAGTTAAAATGCTACATTAACTGCATATTGATTATGTTGCTATAGTGCAGACTAATGGAGAGCAAGCCCTCAATCTGTCCTACGTCCAAAAAAATACTTGATTTAAAAAAGCCCAGGATGCTTAATGCGACAAATGCCTCTTGGCTGGCTGTATCCCTAGTGCACTGAATAAATTCTCTCATGAATTGCCTTTTCCTTCTTTTTTTTCACTCAGAATTTGCGGCGCATGGAGGGAGAAACTCCAGAGGAACCTGTCCGAGACCTGAACGAGCTGCAGAATGACGATTGGGTAAAAGCGTGTTTTACACAACAAGCTTAAATATAGAAACTAGACTTGGATTCCGTGCCACCTACGAGTGTTGTGTGTTGTTGTAGGTTTATAGTGAGTCATAGCGCTGCAGCGTGTGTGTAGGTGTCGGGTGTTGCCTGACATGTTTTTAGATGTGTGTACATAAAACTTGGAAAAAAGTGACTTTTTAAAATAAATAAATAAATAAATGTTTGCATTCCTGTGCCATGCAGGCTCGGTTCTGGGTACAAGTGATGAGAGACCTGAGAACCGGTGTGAAACTGAAGAAGGTGCAAGAGAGACAATACAACCCACTGCCCATCGAGTACCAACTCACTCCCTATGAAATGCTCATGGATGACATCCGATCAAAGCGCTACAAGCTCCGCAAAGTCATGGTCTGTCTGTGGGTCTGTGGGTCTGTGGGTCTGTGGGTCTGTGGGTCACTTACTGTCTTTAGCTTGACACTTCAGAAAGCACAGTTATTTTGTTTTGCTTGTATAAAGTATGCACGTCAGAATGCCACAAGGGTTGCTGTCCTGCTAGAAACTTGTTCTGTCAGACAAAAGAATAGACAATAATAAATTTAATGAGGATTCAGTGGTTTATTCATTGAGTTGGCAGGACTTATTTTCATTGGTTCGCAAAGACGTCACCCGCACCCATAAGCTCCCTCTTCTTTTCTGACCTTTGCATGTGCATTTTGGTCATTTCATTCCGTACACATTTCACATTCCGCCTGAAGCAATTAAACATAAATTACATGTAAATGGTGCCTAGCACGGGTGTTATTTTTCTAAAGGTTAATTCATTGCGTTATTTAAAATGAGACCACATTTAAGTTTGGAATAAAAACATGGCATGGCGTGTTGTTGAAGGAAAGGAATCTGGGACAAGGTGGAGTAACTTTTACCTCCCTGAAGTGTTTTGTTCCTTTTGGACCTCAGAAATATTCCCACAATTACATTAACATTACTTTAATAAAAAATGTTATTAAATAAGGCCATGTCGTACTTGTTATCCATTTACAGATCCAGGAAACAAGTTCCTGTTATCATGCTCTGGTTTTTTTCAGTGTCCTATGTCCTAAAGACTTTGTCACATCAGACTATATAGTTACAAACTGCTGACATTGGAGACTCCTTCCAAAAAAAAAAGTGAAATAAACCTCCGCTTGAAGAATATTTCTTCATATCAAGAAACACACATTTATACAAATGATGACATATTAGAACCATAAGCCTTCGGAAACCCAAACTCTAATGTTGTTCGCCTTGTAATTTTTTAAGTGTTTCTTAACACCTGAGCACCTGATAACTATTAAACTTTTCTTCAAACGGGAAGAAGTTTGGCAAAAGTATAATACACAGTAATCCTCGTATGAAGATCTTATAAACATAAATACACACAGTTGGGAGGAAATGGCATGTCTTCATATGAGGACGGAGGGGTCTTATGACGTTAAAATGAAAGGCAGAGCTACTGTTCAAGCCATGCTGCTATAGAAAAAACAATCCAACCATTTTATTTCCTTCTTAAAGCATGATAGAACCCCGGGAACGCTTGAATGAGATCCGAGAACGAAACCTGTATAACCTGTGTTTGTTATGCACCCTTATGTATTATGTTTTGGGCTGAGAAGTTTAATTGACCAGCACACCCTTCTAATTTTGCCCAAACCCTTTCCGCATAGTCCAGCCTACATTTGAATGTGTCCCGGTCTCCATATGTCCTTGACGCAAAGAAGCAAATGAAAATAGGATATTTTAGTAATCCGTTGATATTGGGCTTACACGTGTGATTATAATTTGTCATATTCACGTTCTGATGATAAAAGCACAGTCAGACGGACATTCAGTATTTCAGGTCAAACAGGTCCGTTTGTTTTTTTTGTTTTTTTTCTCCTTGCATGACTGGCTGAGGCGGAGTCGCTTATACAATACAGTTCAATTTATTTTTTATATCCATAGTAGTATTTTACTCTAGCAGAAGATGACGGCTCGACATTTTTATAATATCGGCTGTAAAGTGTGGGGCTATAAAGCTAATTAATATGACTTGAGTCATGTCATGCCTCTAGTAAATAGGTAAACCTTTACTTGACTCTCATACCTTTCCTTAAATAATTTTGTGTAATGCTGTTTGTCTGGATGAAATACTTTCTTCTCATTCCATAAAGCACAATGCAATCCTCACTGCCAGGAGAGTCCATTGTAGACAAACTTGTTAGGTCACAGGTCTAAATGACATCTCCTTTCTTTTCCTATTGTACATGATGTCTTTGTAATGAACCTGTCTGTCTGTGCAGCGTGTTTTTAACCCAATACACTGGTGACAGTCCTATATATAGGTCTAACCTGTGACTTTCCCAACCTTTCTGTATGTTTCAGGTGAATGGGGACATTCCTCCAAGGTTAAAGAAGAGTGCTCATGAGGTCATACTGGAGTTTATACGTTCCAGGCCTCCTCTGAATCCAGTCAGTATATAAACACACAAACATTATTTTAAATGTTTCCGTAATAATCTTGCTCCTTCATTACTGGGGTTCTGAAACTTTCTATAGCAAGTGACCTCTTTGACTGTGATTTTTTTCTGAACATAATCCAACTAATTAAAAACATGCAGAATAACATTTCTGCTTATTCATTGGTTGATTGTTTTTTTTCTTTTCACTTTTCACATACTTTACATTAACGTTGTGAATTATTGAGGTTTGGATCAATCACATTAAAGAGGCTAACAACCATAAGAAGTTAATATACACTCACTGGTCACTTTAATAGGAACACCTGTGCTCCTGCTCATTCATGGAATGATCCATTCAGCTCATCAGAGCAAAATCATGCAGAAGATACAGATCAAGAGCTTCTGTCTGTGTTCACATCAATCACCAGAGATGCTATTCTGTCCATCATGGTTATAAAGAGTGGTTATTTGAGTTTCCATAGCCTTAATGTCTTCTCTGACCTTCTCTCATCAACAAAACATTTTTGACCATAGAACTGCTGCTTACTGGATTTTTTTTTTTCCTGTACACCATTTGGTGTATACTATAGGAGACGTGTGTGTGTGTGTGTGTGTGTGTGTGTGTGTGTGTGTGTGTGTGTTTGAAAATCCCAGGAGATCAGCAGTTTCTGAAACCAGCCCAGAGATCCCACCTTTTCCCCATTCTGATGTTTGATATGAATGTTAACTGCAGCTCTTTGACCTGACTGCCGCCACATGATTGGCTGCTTGGATAATTGCATGAATGAGCACGTCAAGGCATTGTGAACAAACACCAGAAGTTACAAGAATAGGGAAAGTAGATAAAAGAGCAGGCTCTGAGCCAAACACATTTTGTTTTCAAAGTGTTTTCGGGGGCAGATAAGACGTTTCTTACAAGAAAATTTCTGAAGTCAGATGCTTTGGAATTTTATTATAAAGGGGACATTAACCCCTAGGTCTAAACTGATATTTTCGAAAGCATTTTTCATCAGTGTCTGTCATGAAATATTATGTGTAAGATTTGAGGGTTGAGGGAGCACATTCACGGTCTATAGAAGACTGAAACAGAAAAAACACACACGCACCTCTCTGCCAATCCAAACAAAAATGTTTGCGTGTAGGATGGTTGATTCAAAGCATCAAAGATGAATACAACATGCAGTTATCTTCCTGAAGGACAGCATGTGAGTGTATCAGTATAGCTTTGATTGCCACGCTTACCCATAAAACCCCTCTCTGTGTAACGCCTCGGACAGGAAAACATGATTTAATACAGAATATACATCAACTTTTACACTGTGATTGGCAATATTGGCATGGAATATATCTTTTTTTTTTTTTTTTTTTTTTGGCTCAGAGCAGCTCGGCTCTACTCATTTTCCATTAAAGCTCATATCGCAATGTAATAAATTAAGGAAAGGCTTGCCACTATTTCTTCACAATCCCAATTCGTCTCTCAGACAGCAGAGCGCTCAAAAAAATTACCAATCATTTCTCTGGCATGTCTACCAGTGACTCAAACAAGAGTATGTAATACGTCTCATCCAAAACACAGCTTGAAAATTTTATTTTTCATGTTTTTTTCCCTGTCTGACCTGTGATTCCTGGGCTAATCTGTGTTAAGGTCGCTGCCCGTAAGCTGAAGCCTCATCCTGAAAGACCCCCGAGCCTCCACGAGCGAATCCTGGAGGAGATCAAAGCCGAGAGGAAACTGAGGCCTGTTTCTCCTGACATGATCCGCAGGAACCGACTCGGTTAGTGCTCTCTCATGAAACGCACTCTAAAAAAAACACTCATTTATTTTAAATGTAAACTAATGCAGTAAGGTTTATGTGCTGATCCTTTAATCAGCAATACATGCAAATTCTAATGTACAGATAAATGCACAGATGTTGGTGACATGTTAAACGCTTATTACTTTGTGTTTACAATAAAACTCGGCTCAAATGTGAAGTATTGAGAAGAATTTGTGTGAATTGCATGAAACGTGATCATTACAGCGAGAGTTATGTAACGCAGTAACCATGTGACGTTGCTTTTCAACAGTATCAAACGTGCCAAAATAAAGTAAAACCTTGACTACATTGTTTATACTTTGATCTACTGAAAACCAATGTGTGGATAAGTAGAGCTAAAACATGAGCTCTCATAACCCAATTACCACTGATTAGTTTCACAAACACACCCTAAATTCATTAAAACACTTGATGTGCGTTTTGCATGTTACATTTAGTAACAGTAAGTAAGGTGTGCATTGCGTTTCCTGTTTTTCTGCTGTAATGTTTGCGTGTCAATGTCACAAACTTTTATGAATAGTCATGGAAATGTCATGCTGTTTATTAAGACATGAGTGTGAAAAGGGAATTTGGACAGAATGTATGACTGTGTGCTATTGCTGATGCATGACTGCCTGTGCTGCAGCCTCATAATCCACTCAGATTCGGATGTCTGTTGTACAGGCATGGCTTCTTTTCTCCACGTGAATGCGCCATTTTTCCGTTGCTGCTTATTACTGCTCACAAGAAGCGTCTGATTTTCTTTCCGTTTGCTTTCTCAGTTGAGAAATCCTTGTTATTGTAAATGGCAGTCCTTTCATTCAGGTTCCTGCTGACATCACTGGTTGTGAGCATGGTTTATTTGCAGCTTTGTCTTCGGGCTTTTTTATTAACTTTTTTTGTTACACACATGGTGCATCGAACTTGTGACGGCTAAACTTGTGACTTGAGAAATGTGAAAGTAAGTAAGTAAATTCTGTTTATAGAGTACATCTAAAACAACATCCATTGACCAATGTGCTTTACAAAGTGATCTATACAGATCAATTAAGCATTCTCTTCCAGTTTATGGCTTTCGACTGCTTTAAACAAGAAGATTTCCATAAATACAAAAATTATATAGACACATATACTGTAATATGGATTTAACCATTTTCAAAGTCGATGGAATACTAATATGGTTTTAACAACATCAGTAACCCATAAAGCAACATCATATGTTACTATAAACATAAAAAATTTAAACTGCGCTGGTTCAATTAGCTCAATTCCAGCTCTCCCCATCATATATCAGCTACCAACTGGGGAGAGTGAAGGCTTACATGTGCTTCCTCCAAGACACATGAAGCCATCTATCCTCACCTCAGTTGTTGCTGCTGTTCATGCTGCATCACAGGGCAGCATACTACAATTGAAGGATAGCGCTATCTACCCTCTTCCGCATATATAAGGTGACAGACACCTGATTGGCTAGAGTCATGTGACAGAAAGAGTACAGCAAAAGAGAGGATGGGCGATTTTGCTGCTTTAACTCCCAGCCATGGTTGGCTGTGTCATCGTTTGGATTCAAACTCGCGATCTCTTGATGAGAGGGCTAATGCTATTCTGTTGCAAGACTCCGTAGAAATATTTTCAATACTATTATGACTGTAGATCTGTTACCTTACATTTTCTCTAGCATGCTACCAAGCAGCAGGTGATCATTCGCTGAGCTGCGATTTCAGCAGCAAGCAACAAACAGGATTTATGCAAATTAGGCATGATGCAGTGAAGCAACAAAGCCAAGCGATTGGCTTGAATTCTAACTTCTAACTATGGTTTTATTGTCGACTTTCTTATACAAACTCTCATTAAGCATTCTTAAATTAAATTATTAGAATGAGACATTCTGAAGAAACGTGACACTTGAAAGGTGATGTTTTTGGTTCAGTATGTTTGTTTGTATGACTGGCAAGATTGCACAAAACCTATCAAACCAATTTCCATGAAACTTGGTGCAGGGTGTAGCATGGGCCAAGGAAGAATCTGTTCAGTTTTGGAGTGGACCTGAGTTATGGGGCGGATCCACAAAATTAGTTTCTCTTAGGTCACCAGATACGCCATATGGCTTTGGTGGAAGTCCTACGTCTTAAAATTCAGTAGATGGCATTAAAGTTCAACAGTGACAAAACATAGCCAATGTAGGAATACGATGGCACCATTGGGAATATATCCAGACATAAAAAGTGGTTGCGGTTGCAGATAGAAGAGTCCACTATTGTCCTTGGCGCTTGTCTGTGCTCTGAGTGCCCTTCTAATTTATTATTAAGTCATAACCCTTACTGCAAATGAATACATTTTTTAATAGTGTCATTTCTAGCTGTTATGTTTCACATATAATATCAGTAAAAAGATTGAGTTTGTCTAATTTACTGCCGTATTACAATTCTAAACTGTACTGTTAATACAATTGCTGGCATCTGATTTTGCAATGATTAAAAATATGCTCAGTCGAAGGTGTGTATTAGTGTAAGTTTGAAAAAATGCTTCGTAGTGTTTTCCTTTTGAATCTCAAATTGCTGCGTAAAATGCCTTTCTTTATGCATTCAAGCTGCTGACGTTTTGTAAATGATTTCCAGCCTCAGCATTGCTTTTCTTCTCCTTTCCCTGTCGTGCTGTAACGCTGGCCTGACCGCTCAGCAATGCGACCACTTGGCATGTCTGTGAGTTTTGACTCATCAGGTATAGACTTAGTGTGGCTTCTTTACCACAGTTTTGCCCCCTGATCCTGAATTGGTGCTGTCGTAGTAGACCTCCTGATTTTACTCTGCTTTACTTTTACTCTGTCCCATGTTTTTCTCCTGAAGAGAAAAGGAGTAATAATGAGGAAGCGGTCAATGCAGCACACCTATATTACATCATCAGGATTACTCTTGTGCTCTGTCATCTAGTAGTGACTCGAGGAGACTGGGCTTTTGACCTTTGTACACACGACTCTGAATCTACGGCCTGGGCTAGAAAGAAATCAGCCGTTACTTCATATATGTAGTTTTTCTTATGGCTGCTGACGGTTTGTTTTTGGTTCTGTAAAAGTTAAGAAAATCCACTTGGAGCTATTTGTTAATAACATATAAAAAGATATTTGTTGAAAGAGATGAAGGGCTTTAATTATAACACCCTTCATATGATTTTAAAATAACGTCACAGTTACCATGGCAATAGTATGCTATCAAGTACCATAAAGCATACATGTGGGACATTAAATGTGGCTGCTTCCTGTGACTCCTTTCCTCTAGCTCCTCTTCTCGAAATGTTTATATTTGGCTCCCACTCCCGACTTTGCACCATGATTTGTTTTGATGAATTGCTGTTTCTTTGCCGTCGCTGGACGTCGTTTGCGCTTTTATGTGCTCGCTCTTTGCGTTGTGCTGCACACACCATGGCAGAATGGCTTAATTCCTAGTGTGTGTAGTGCTTATTTGCTTGAGCCCCCTGTGTGAATGTGGCTGATGTGTTGGGAATTGGTCAGGCTCACAAAGCAAGACCGGACACGTCCGAAAGCGCAGACGGAAAGCATGCTTGTGAGTGTTTGGGAGATCATATTGAAGAATATGTTCCTTTCTAGGCGCAGGCAAAAGCATCAGCACGCCCCAGGACTTGTTCCGATGCTCAGGTAAAAGATCATGAACACACGCACGAAAATGTGAATTGCTTCTGCACGCGTTCCGGATGAAGTGTCGGTTTTTGCGAACTTTAGTATGAATAAGTTCGTGAACAGTAATCTAAAAGTGTCCTAGCTGAGCTGAGATTATCTCATACGTAGAGAATTCTTACATAAGTCGATATTCAGGCATCAGTTTGAATGAATTGTTACCATTTCTGTTCTATGAAGGAACTATACGTAGTACAGGAAATGTAATTCTTCACAACATGGAAATTAATAATGGATCATTTGAGTGAATGTTGGTATGAAGCCTTTGCTGTTTATTGGTTGTTGTATTATAGTGCTGTTGTGAAAGGTATGTTGTATCTAACTGGTCTGTAATGTAATGCCACTGTAAAAAAAAAAAAAAAAAAAGGTTGTCATAATGTCAGACAGCATTCACTTCCTGTGTTTGATTTTGTCCCATCATATCTCGTACAGACACCCCAGGCACACCCAAGAAGAAGATTGCAGTCAGCACACTGGCATTGGCCGATGATGACTCGCCACCTTCTCCGAAGACTGCCAATGGAGCGCAGCCACTCTCACAAAGGAAGAAATTGCTCAAGGCACCGACACTAGCCGAGCTGGAAAGCTCCGACTCTGAAGTGAGTGTGTGTGTCTGTATTAGTGGGCAAACTAGATATCTCTGATCTTGACGGAAACCCCAAGCTAATAAAATGTCATTTCTATAGCTGGTAATGGCTTAGAAGTAAATCTTGTGTGTAGCATGGTCTTCTTTGCAGTTAGTATGGGTAATGGTGTAATGGACTATGTTCTTGCCTTTAAGGAGGAGTCTAGCATACACAGGTCAATCAGCACCTCCAGCATGTCCACTTCTGTGGTGGACGATACGTCTCCAGATTCTGTCGTCGGCAAAAAGAGTACGTGCACTTCAGTCTGTCCACTTCTACTCCTCTGCATATTCAGATTCTTACTCTTCCTGTCTCTTCTCAGCTCCTCCCCGGTTCCTCCCCATATCGTCCACACCTCAGCCTGACCGCCACATGGCTGCTCAGCGGAGGCACTCCATTGAGAAGGAGACTCCGACCAGCGTTCGGCTGTTCGTACCTCCTTCTCGCCAGAGCTCCAGATCTCTGGTATGTTGTTCTGCACAGTGGAGTTGTCATGTCTATCATTTCCAGAGAAGATTATTAGTTGATCAGACAAGTGTGCAAGAGTCTGGGTTTTCATTTCAATATATTCACTCACCAGCCACTTTAATGGCAATGCCTGTACCCGTGTTTATTTGTGCCAATGATGTGGCAGTAAAGCAATGCATAAAAATCATGCAGATACAGTTCACATTAAAAATCATAATGGGGAAAAATGTGACGTGATGCCAGACAGGCTGGTATGAGTATTTCAGATACTGCTGATCTGAGGCATAATAGTCTCCAGAGCTTACACAGAATGGTGTGAAGAACATGAAGCATCCATTAAGCGGCAGTTCTGCAGGCGGAAATGAATTGTTAATGAGACAGGTCAAAGGGGAACGACTGGAAGTTTAGAGTAACTCAAATACTTCACACGTTTATGTAGCCGATACCACATTGCTTACCTATGACTTCTGCTAGTGCAGTATTTTTGTCTATATTTCTTTGTATTTGGTATTTCTACTCTACTCAAACAAAGGGGTAAGTGATGATTAATAAAGGTAAGGTATACAGTATATATAGATAGATTTTGGTCCTCTCACATAGATGTGATTTATAGTGACTCCTTATACAGTAGTGCTGATTTTATAGGCTTGCCCAGTATACGAGATTTAATTAAACATCTTTCCTCACTTGCACCTTGTTGTAGCCGCCCCAGGAAAAGAAGGTAAATCACACGTCCAGCTTCTTTTCCCTTTACTAACATTCACAACTTGGTATAATTGCCTCATTGCATTTTTTTCTTTTTTCTTGTGTAAATTATTTTACAATGCGAAACAGTTCATTTGATCGTTTAGATGTTTCTGCAAAGTGAACTCGCATCATTTGGTTTAGCATGTGCTACATTTGTCCATGTTTCACAGTCATGTACCTTAGAATTAAAAGAAAATGGTCAAAACATTGTAATCACTAGAAACAACATTATATAACTATGCAGATTTACAAAAAAGATGGGGCAAATATAGCATTACAGTGCTGTAAAGAAATGTTCTCAGTGTAAACACCTTAGTTTGACCTTAACATGTGGTGTGTGTGGGTAAATAACGGACTGTGGAAGCTTGGAAATTAAAACTAACCATACATTTCCATTCGATACACTCCAGTTTGATGATGGTTATGTATTAATGACGTTGCAACACATAACAGCATAATTCAGCAGGGGGGTTACACTCTGATCAGGTTTTGTGCTGTTATGTCTGTGCATCACATCCATTTGTGTTTTGGTCATGAAGCATATCCCGTGCTTTGGTAATCCGGTTTGGGGTGTTCACATGTTCTTCATGCTGAGATCTCACTCTTCAGGTATGTATGTAACTGTGTGTTTTGTGTTTTATGTGTGTGTCTTTAGGAGGAATTTTGCTACCCTGTGGAGTGTCTGTCTCTGACTGTAGAGGAAGTGATGCACATCAGACAGGTTCTGGTCAAAGCCGAACTTGAGAAGTTTCAGCAGTACAAAGAGGTCTACAATGCCTTGAAGAAAGGAAAGGTATTGAATTTAATTGTTGCTAACACACTGAGGCATATTTAACGCCAGATCTCTGGCTCTTCATAATTATTCTTGACTTGATCCTGCTGTTGATGCCTTTCGAATGTTCATAAAGCTTTAGGAATATGAATGAACAAACCACTTCCTCTTTGTTCTCAGCTTTGCTTTACTTGTCGGACAAAGAAGTTCTCCATTTTCACCTGGTCATACACCTGTCAGTTCTGCAAGAGGTGAGCCAAGCACATGCTCCTTTTCTAGGAACATTCACTTGAAGAAATAAGTTCTTCCTGGAGCTGATGATCCAGTGCCTTGGATAAGTATTCACCACATTTTGTAGCGTTACAACCTGGAACTGAAACGGACTAAATTTGTACATTTACATTTCAATATGTTATTATCCTGATGTAAGAGTAATACTTAAACTATCACATCTTTTGCATTTATTTTCAAATAGTATTGAAAAATATATAGAATTTTGGCTCCACTTCAATATTGTGTGCTATTGTGATAAGATTCTTAACATATAATCCCAATTAAGTTCATTTCAGTTCCAGATTGTAACACTATGGAACAGTTCAAGGGGGTGAATACTTATGCAAAGCATTCAATAAACTTTAGGCATAAAATATTTTCATATTGCTATAATTATATATTAGAAATTACGTATTTGCCTGTACCTGTCTCACTGAACAGATGTTTAATCGCGGGTAATTTGGGATAAAAGATTAGAAATAAAATATGTCATTCCTTAATAAATAAAATGTATTAGTGTTGGCAAATGACAGTGTTATAAGAGGAAAATATAATTTCGGGAGGTGCTGTTATTGGAAAATTTGGTGTTTTATAGGTTATACTGATTATTATCTGCTATATTTTACAGACCTGTGTGTTCGCAGTGTTGTAAGAAGGTATGTATGACTTCTGGCTCTTCATGTATCCATCTTGGTTCAGGCATTATGATGATTCTGCAGAGTAAATGTCTGCTGATTTCATTATTACGTTTTGTTCTATAAGATGAAGCTGCCCTCCAAGCCTTATGCCAACCTGCCCATTTACTCTCTCGGACCTACTACCCTGCCTAAGAAGGAAGCTGGAGACAGAGCCCAAGTGGAGAGGCCCTCATCCAACCAGCGCTACAGCCTAAGACCCTCCACTTCCAGGTTACTTTCACAGAATTTTCTACAAGTTGTCAGTAACAACTGACCAATCCGTCTGGTGAATGGTTGATGGTGTAAAGGTAGCGGATTTGGTTATAACTTGTCTTAATCTTTACAGACTGTCCAAGCACGAGGAGTACACCAACTCTGTAGATGAAGCAGAGTTGCCAAAGGAGCTGATGGAGGACTGGAGCACCATGGAGGTGTGCGTGGACTGCAAGAAGTTCATCAACGACATCATCTGCTCCAGCAAACGCAGCTTATCCATGGCTAGCACACGATCCCGTCTGAAGCGCAAAACCAAGTCCCTCTACATGTCTCCTTCCAGATCCCGCGATTTTCGTCCCTCGGAACGGACCATCAACGAAGTGTAGGTGGAAGCTCTGACTTTAAGGCAGCCACGGTAGCCTATGGTAGAGTCTCTGTGACCTGGTGCAGTCATCAATTCATCCTGTTTAGTCTTGGAGAGTGACTCCAAGTGTTGACCAGGTGTTAAGATGGGTCGTGTGTATGACTTTCATCAAAACAATATCTAAGTAATATCTGTAGTTTATCTCCAGTGCAAAACGCACCTGGACGAAGGAACTCCTGTCCTTTCCTGCTGTCCAATACGTCATCCTAAGACCTTAGGGATCTGTCCCTGTCGGTGAATGTTTTAACAGTGTTGGCATTTCTAGTGGTTTGACCTGGCTCAGTTCATGCTCTCTGTTTAGTCTGAGAGAATGTAGTCATGGAGAATGTCTTCCACGTCTAGGATAAAGACTACACGGTGTGATGTCTACTGTATTACCAAATCGAAAGGAATATAATCAAACGATTTGTAGTTCCTTAGTTTCCTTTTCCAGAGGTGGCCGAAAGAATGAACTTCCTTCCTTATACGCACCAGCCCTGTCCCCCTGTCTCAGGAAAAAGGAAAATGTGAAGTTAAACTATGGATATGTAGTTTACCAAAGGCTTCATAGCCCCTTTTTACCAGCTTTTTTTTTGTATTCTTATTCCAGATGTGCATGCAACACTGGGAGAAAAGGTACCGAATGAGACCTGAATGTATATTTTTATTAGGAAGAGAACCATAGAGTTGTGTGTAAATAGTATGCTGTAGGATCAGCCCAGACCTGTAAATAATGTTTATTTCCCTGACTCAGGAAAAAATGAAGTAGACAGACAGGCAGACAGACAGACCGGGGACTCGGCAGTCTGCTTTCCTTTGCCCATTTACTGACCAAATGCTTTTCTCCTCATTTGGTGTTTGTTTAAACTGCTGCTTTGTTAGTCAAACGGTTTGATAACTGCAAAAGATCTTCCTCGATATATATATTTTACTTTGGATTAATTATTGTGTTTAAGACTTTAGTGTTAAAAAAAGAAAAAAAAGAAAAAAAAGGGGAGCGAATTCATTTCCCAGCCTCAGCTTCTTAACACTTTCTAGGGATTTGGATGAAGCCTCGTAAAGAAAAGCTTGCTTGTGCCAAAATAACTCTCAACATTGTGTTTTGGACCTGCCGTACATAGTAAATATCATATGCTGAAGCTGTGACCATGCAATAGGAGATGCATTTAGCAACCTGATCTGTCTGTTTTATTTTGTAAGCTTCTCCTAAGTTTGTTCATACAGTTTTCAAATAATATAATTATTGTAATTATTTTCATGGTCAAATAATTTAGTTTCCACAGAATGCACTTTCACGTGACAGCAAAATAATGCTGTGTTCGTTGTGTTCATGTTTTTGTTTTGTTTTTTAAGACTTACCAGTGCCAGGTTACTTTCTGTAACTCGTTCAGTCACACGGCTTGGTTTGAAGCTGTTCGGTCGGCCGTGAACAGCTTGAACATTGGGCCTTTAGGTATTTTCCTTTCTCTTACATCCCGTAAACATGCACACAGAACAAAAACTGTACCAGTCACATGTTCTGTTAGCTGACTCACTGTATTGCCTCTCTGTAAAAGATGAACAATATGCATGTAAAAGCTATGGCCCCCAATATATTTTTTTTTTTTTTGGAAAAAATGAATCAATTGATAATAAACATATTTCATGTAGCAATTTTTTTTTTTTTTGGTCCTTCCTGTACATTAGTGTTGCAAATACGCCATTCCGAATGAACAGATACAAATAAAGGTACGAATATGATGCACATTTTTTTAAAAGCTTGCTAAAAATGTTCACAGAGCAACTGGTTGAGTTGTGCAATGCTTTTACTTTCAGGAGCTTAGTGGTAGGGTTCAAATTTAATTTAACCTTTATATTTAACCTTCAAGTTAGTTCGCACCCGTGTCGATCTGAACACGGATTACTGTATATTTGGAGCGCAGATAAACAGATAGTGTCATTGTATTACAACCTTATACTACATGCAAGTGCTTGTTGATGAGAGCGTTCAAAGGTGCATGGCCAAATTGGTTCAAGCTGTCAAGAAGGCTACAGTAACTCAACTACCCACTCTACAACAGTGCTTATCTGAAAAGCATCTCAACACACACAACATGCTGAAACTTGAGGTGGTTGCTTTACAGGATCCATTCCGATCAGCCAAGAACAAGAATCTGATTCTACAAGATCACCAAAACTGTGAAGCTGATTTTGCTTGCTTTGTTTTTTGTAGTGCAGTACCAGGTGCAGCAGTATCCTTGCTTTTAACCAACAATAAATACTTGCAACCCAGCATGCATAGTAAGAAGCAGCACTTTAACAGCAGAAACCCACCCCAATGGCTTGTCTTGTCATGTTTTGTGGTTTTGTAACCCCCATTGTGAATGAAAAAAAAAATAAAATCTGGTCTGGACTATGGACCTGTCTAGTAAAGGTAATAAAATAATACAGTATAAAGTTATTCATATCCTTAAAAAAAAAACAATATTTCTACTATACGGTTGTGATATTCCGAATTTGAGAGTTAGGTTTGTACTTATATGTAATAGATACTTATTTTAAAGATGCTTAAAAGTCAAAGTAGTAAAGACTTGTCATAAAAATTTATAAACAACTGTAATGCTGGGCATGATATCCTAGCTGCAAACCCTGTAACTGAGATTTTAAATGTCAGGGATTTCACATGCTTTAACCACTCTTACTAGACAAAAGGTGATTTCTAGAACATTTTAATGTTTTTCAATGTATTCTTCTTTTGTCTGTGGTCTTACTTTTAATGTTGACCTTCTGTTGCCTCTTCATCTCTGCGAGCTGTGCATTTAATTCCATGATTCTTGGTCCACGGTATGCCCGAGGTATGGTCTGACAGTTAAGATGAGTTCAGATTTGGATGAGTTTCTTCGCATTATTACACAACATAGCGTGGGCCACCATTGGGACATCACTTATTCCTTTCCTGTGGTGGATTCTCCAGTTGTGCTGTATACTTTGGCAGTGATGAAGCGCCATCTAGTGTTGGATTGTGATTAGGCCTCCAACCTAATCAAGCAATATTTGTGTTAACACTAAATGAATTGATGTGTTGCTTTTGGAATTTTTATGCAATATTTACACTGGCATATAAAAAAAATAATAAAAAGGACACAGTGTACACTAGATTAAGTACTGAACTCTGCCAGTTCATTTAGCACACTTCTAATGATTATGTGCTTTTTCCTTTGTTTGTGTTCTATAAGAAAAATGGTATTTATCTGCTTTCACTGAGACCTTAACACCAGAAAATGAGAATAAAGTGTTTTCCAGTGATAAGGTTTATAAAGGCAACAAAAGTACCAGGTAAAACCTTCAAGTACAACCTTCAAAGCACAAAAATGGTCATAAACCAGCATTTTGACTCCTATCCTGGAAAATGTATTGACTCTTTGACAATAAGGTATAATTTGGTAAATGTGTTAACAGAAATCGACTTACTGTAAACTTAAAATTTTTTTTAAACCAACCAGTACAAATCAAACAAACAACAACAACAAAAAAAAAAGACAAAGACCCATGAAGGTTTAAATGAAACATTTGTTACTGCATGCTTGGTTACTTTCTGGACCATTGGTCAGCTCAGACTGTGCACTCTGTACTCTAAAATCAATTAACTGCTTCTTTGGGCAGGTATTTTCCACAGATGTAATTTGTTTTCAGATGACCATGCTGGCTTACTCATTGACTACATCTCAGTGTGATAATGAACTAATAAACAATAGTGCCATGACCTTAGAACAAAGTCATGTTGTGATGTATGATCCAGTAGCTGCAATGAATACCAGTGTCATAGAGCCATCTTTCCCTTTTCCTTCTTTTGCATATCAGACCATGTACAAAATATGGAGCAATGTGGCTTATTAGCTTGTGACTATGGTTAGAGCGACAGGTATCCTGTCCTTCAGAGCTGAGGATAGCTGCCTTCCCTTCATGCTTTGAGAATTTTCTTGCAGGGCTCTAGTCAGATGGCTACTCTACAACCAAAGAGTCCCATGAGACAAATTCCTAAAGGGCAGGAAATGTTGACAGGACGGCTTTACAGCCAAAAACATCACTCGGTTGCAGTGACTCCATCAGATCAGTGGTTCCTGAGATCACAGAGGTACAAACATCAGTTCTCCTGTTGGTCATCAAGCTTCTCAGGTCCCAAGGACTTGCCGTTATTTGATCTTACTCTGACCCAAGATGTTTGTTCTTTCTAGGACAAAGGTACGATAGAAAATATAGACCCCATATTTTAAAACAAGAGGTTCCACTAAACATACTGATTTTTTTTTTTTCAGAGAAAGGGATTTTCATCCAAATTCCTAAAGTTCCTCAACCCTTGCTTTTCCTTTGCTAAAGGGTTGTAGTTCATGTCATACAACCACAGGACTGGTTCAAATCAGTGGATTTATTTCCATCTCCCCATCAACATGAACCTAAGAAAATAATGTCTGCCTTCCATGTACAGGCACGTCCTGCCCTTCAAACTTTTCCTGGTTTTGAGATATATGCCTCCTCTCCCCTGATCACCAGAGGAATCAGAGTACTACCATATTTGGACATCTGGCTGCTATGTGCCCCCAACAAGCAGAAGGCCATTTGGGACACGTCCTCCCTACTTTCACCCTATTGAGAAACAAACTTGGTTACAGCAAAGTAGGCCACAGAATTAATTGGCATGAGTCACTGAGAATGCTCTCCAGCGCTAGCTAGAGAATATGCTTAGGGTTAGGGTTAGTCAACCACATGGTTATGTGTGGTAATAGCTTGCTAGGACTGGCAATGAAGGTTGCAGTAGTAAACAGACTTTGTTTGCTGGAACAATAAGATTTTCAGAAGTGGGTTATCAGTTTATGGCTGGATGTCAAACAGGAGCAAGAAGAGCCCAAACATTAGCTTTTCTGGATACATATTTCTAGAGAACTTTCCTAGCAAAATGAGTCTATTTGGGAGTGGTGCCCCATTGAAGATAGATAATTACCAAGAATGCTTCCCTTACAGGTAGAGGAGCAGCGTGGAACCACCAGCAGGCATACTGTATGTCCTATTCCCTTCAAACCTTCTCCCCCTGGTGTAATGTTAGAGCACATCAAATAGCTGGAATTGATGGTGGTCCTCAAGTTCTTCTGACCAGGTCTTTGACTTAGCCACATGTTTCCCACTCAGATATTGTTGTGATGGTCAATTATATTGACCGTCAGGGTGACACAAGGTCTAATGACAGTTAGGAAAGGTGAAATAGACCATTATTTATGATGGTATATTAACCCTGGATAACCATCAGGTGTGTCATTCAGAACTTGTGCAGACTCAACAAGAAGGTTCCAGGGAAAGAGGACTGTATTACAGTGGTGGTAATTACAAATACTATGTCATACATCACTGTGTGACTTGCCTGGAAGGTTTAAGCATGCATGTGCCTGCGAATGATGAGGTATTCAGGTGATTCTCACTGCCACTGGTAGTTATGTGGAGTTCAAAAATAAGTGTGTAATTTGCATTTGATTCCAACATCTTGATAGACTAGACAAGTTAGGGTTCATGAGGGTTAAATAGGGGGTAATGTGCAATATCTAAATTTTGATTTAACAAGGCTTTTACAAATCTTTCGTATTTACAAAAGTTGGAAAGATCCCCAGACCAAGAACAAGGGGAATGGTCTAAAATTTTGCTATCACCGTTCTCAAGGCAATGTCTGAAATAACATTTGTAATTGTAATGGAATACCATTTAATACAAAATATCCTCCTGTGTTCCGGGAAAAAATATCTCCCAATAATTTTTTTTCTTCATTCTTTTTTCTTTCTTTCTTTTTTATCTTTCCCTATTGTTATGAAGGCAATGACCCCATCCCCCAAACATGTGGTAAAAGTCCTAAATATCCTCTTTAATGACCAATGGAAGTTAGTTCTGTAGCTTGCATGGTGTGGGAGATAAAGGAGTTTACAAATGTACTCTTGAGAGGCCATAATTGAACTGCTGGAACCCAAGAGGATATAATGACCTCAAACGGCATCAAAGTATCAAAGTATGTTAATATTCAAATTCAAATGCCTCTTGTTATCTTGTTGTGTTGCTTTGCCTTATTATCTAAATCCAGTCCTAGGTCTCCATCATTCTACACAGTTTTAGGATTTTCCTGATCTAGCACAACTCGGAAGATAATTATTAAACTTTCCATGAGCTGGATCAGAAGTGCTAGAGCAGGGAAATCATGAAATCCTGCAGAGCTGTGGGGCTCCAGCACTACAATCCCCAGATCTAAATTCACAAATTACAACATCACATTGCAGCATGTTTCAGTTCATTGGATCTTTTGACGCTATGACTAGACACAGCAAGAGTAGATTAGTCCTAACATAAGTGACTAACAATCAGCCGTATAGACTATAGTGCTATGGATTATAAACGAGTTTAGTAAGACCAGATCCATGCAAAGAAATTGTGTTTTGTTTCTTCTAACACACAGAATTTAGCTTATGAAAACAATGAATCAGGTGTTTTGTAGAATGGCAAGCTCTGCATTGCTATAGCTACGCCTTTTGGTGTGGTTTGTATTGGAGATTCTTTGGGGGTGTACTGTATATTACACAAGTATGTATATGTATGTGCTTTATGTATGTGTGTGTGATTTGCACTTTTTCACCTTGACAAAATATTTCAGTGAGTTATCTGTCTTGTGGAATGACAGGCCAAAAGGCCAAAGGATGTTTGAATGTAATTTGAGAAGTAATTTGATGCATCATGCACTGTGTTATTTCATCTGAGGAAAGTGCAGCGCTAAGAATAACCATTTGTCCATTAGGTGACTCCTGCTGGTTCTCATGCTTAACAAGCTTCTGGAAATTATGTGCTCAAAAATGACATAAGTACATGTATACAAATGAGTTATACGATTTATCTCATAAACGCTGAAAGAGGCCAGTGAAGTAATGTGAATTGATCTGCAAACAAGGGAGGATGTAGCGGAGTAGAGCTATTAACAAATTGCTATGGCACTTTTAGGCCCTACCTAGACATAACTGTGAGGTCTGAGTTTTGGTTTGCGATCTGAATCTACACTGTCCTACACTATCAGGAAAAATGGGTACTAAACTGTACCTTTCCTTGTTGTTGGAGTAATATGATCAAGTGTTCACCTTTTGTACTATTAGTATGTATATTTTAACTAGAAAGGTGTATATAGCGAATCTTTACTCTAAAAGGGAAATATGGTCTTTTTAAAGGTACACTATATCCACATATCCAGATCAAAGATACATATTAAGGGTAAACAAAACATACGACAACAAGAAAATGTACAGTTTGCTCAACTATACTGTACCTAATTGTTCTGAAGCTGGCATGTAATGGCTGCAACATTTCATTAAGTCTACCCATGTCTTGAGTGACCACCTCCACAGTCACGTCTTATTCAATTTCAGTGCCTGGAAACATGAGTCAGCCAGCACATTAAGTGTTGAAGAGAAATGTAATACAGCATGTGTTACTTAGAGTAACACTCTGATGTGTTAAAATTGCATAACTGTAAATATTAAACTGTCTGCACTTTTCAGCTCACACCTCCGTCTTTTCTTAAAGCAAGTCCATTAAAATAGTTTAAATCAGGAATGACATTCAAGGCAGTGTAAGCAGCCACAATAGTAGTTTGGGTTCATGGATCTGAATCTCTAACATATAGAAAATTTGCAATACAAAATATTTAAATAAAAGAAGTTTGAATGACTACAACAAGCATAATGTATATAAGAAATATCAAAATGCTAAGGAGTTAAGATGAACGTATCTAAGGCTATATATAATATAACAAGTCACCTTTCTGTTCATCAAAAACACATTTCTTACTTCATTGCTACACCATAGATATTTGCACTCACAGGTTTCTGGACATGCAGTAAACATTTCCCATCAAAAGCAGCACTAAAAAGAAGAATTCAAGTCATATCAATAAATGTCTTCACAGAACTACGGTCTAGTGCTTTTTGTCACTTTTTTTGCAGCGACTTTGAAATCTGAACATAAGGCCTTCTTCTTCTTCTTCTTCTTAAGTAAATAGAGTTTTTCAGTCAACTGGCATGAAGGCAAGCAAGTACACACAAGTACAACGTGAGCAGTTTCTCTTTTTCGAACAGAGGGCGACATAAACTGTGAGTAATTGAGCTGTTAATGGCTTTTCCTTTAGCTCTGAAGGAATGTGTCTTCATAAAGTGACTTTAAATGGGCTAATGTTATTATAGCATTACAGTATACTCCAATGTGCTAAGAGAATTGTGTTTTCCACAGGGATACATCCTGTGTTATTGGATTCTAAATATTTATCTTGAGTATACTGACAATGATCATGGTGATTTTAGCCCTCTGAGATGGCAAGATGGTGATAGAAAGCTCTTGAATGAGGGATGTTAGGTCACATCTGTTGCACAGATAGCTGCTGTTGTGATCTGGGCTCCTGAGCACGTTCCCAGGGCACCATTTCAAAAACTTCCACTTATCCGGTTAAATATTCTTTGACGGAAGACACTGCATCCATCAAAGCCACAAGTGAGACATTCTGCTAAGCAACATAAGCTTTCTAAGATGCTCTCAGTTGTGCTCTTGTAATTTAAATATTACTTGGACAGAGGAGCCAACCATATTTCAAAATATTGGTTCGGTCCAATTTTGTCAGTCATGGTGGATTGGGTCGATTGGAGACACAGACCAGGGCCAGAGACCCATGGTCAAACAGCTTGTATGGTAAAGACCCTTTAGATGTCCAGACATCAGATTTAGGGTCATAGCACTCGAAGCAGTCAGAGTCCTCAATGACATCATGGCTGTTGAGGAAGCGTCCTCCTGTCACGTAAAGCTTGTTGTTGATCACAGTAGCTGAGTGATGCATCCTCCTTTCCCTCATGTTCTCACATTTAACAAACTTATTAGCTTTGGTGTCATAAGCAATCATCCGTCTTGTGTACCCTTTGTTGGACAAAAAGAGCCAATTCAGTAAAAGGTACACTTATTTATAGTTGTGCATTACAATTTTATACCAAGCTCACCTCCTATGATGTAAATCTTGTCTTCTATGACAGCAGCAGGTGCACAGACATTCTTTACTGTCCTGGTTTCCATTCGCAACCACTGGTTGCGTGAAATGTGATAAACCTTGTAAAGATACACAGTAATTGACTTGTTAAATGAAATCGGACCATGGTTTCGAGCATATAATAAATCTTACCTTAAATTCTAATTACCTGGATCAATCTCACTGGATTCTGCATGGAGTCCTCCCCTCCAAACACATAAATTCTCTGGTCATTGGCAGCCACTGCAGGATGGAGCACTGCTGTAGGCATTGGGGCCATAGGTTCCCACTGGTTGAACATGCTGTTGTAGCGCTCCACTGTGTTAGAGATCTTTTTATTGGCCCCTATGCCTCCAAGAACGAAGATGAAGTGCAGGTAAGATACACTCTGATGGGCATAACGTGGTTCAAGCATGGGCTCGGCTGTCCTCCACTGGTTGGTCTTAAGTGAGAGGGTATAGACCGTGGCACTAACTGTGCTGTCTCCCGATGCCATGCTGAGGCTAAGACCTCCAACAACATACAGAATACTATGTATGCAGACATAGGCGGCCTTGTACAAGCGCAAGGGCAACTTGGCCAGCCACTGCCAGCGCTGGGTACGCTCATCATAGAGCAGCGCCTCTCGTGATGTCTGCTCATTGTTCTTGCGACCCCCTACCACGACTAAAGTCTCCCGGCAGGTGTAACGACGAGGTGTGGTCCAGAGAGGCTTTAGCTCACGTGTGCATTTGTCGCTGACCGAAAACATCAACCGCCGCACTGACTCAATGATCTCTGTGCAAAGGGTGGAGGACTGGACAAGTGGATCATTGGCTATGAACTGGAAGAGGTAAGTGGGATGGATGTACCGCAAGCGCACCTTCTTGAAGAGATCATGGATGGCACCACGCCGAGAAAAAGGATCATGGTGGATCCAGGCCAAGAGTGTTTCGAACACTTGCTCTTCCTCAGCACAAAGTCTGTCATCCTCCAGGTAGCACATAAGCTCAGGCAGCGAGAGCTCGCAAAAGTCCTCTGAGGCAGCCACGTCTGAGAAACATCGCACAGCCAACTCCTTTGCACACTCTCTCAAGCTGTCACAGTGCAGGATCTCTGAGAGGCGGATCATGCTCAAGCAATTGTCTGGGTTCAGCTGCTCCTGCAAGAAGGCTGAGCAAGCCTCAAAAAGCCGTGTGTACTGCAGCATGGATGCAGCTTGCATCAGAGGCAGCACTATGTCCATGCTTATAGTAATGGTTCCAGTGTAGATGTAGTCTACAATACCACTCAAGGTCTCAGAACTGATGCCTTTCAGGTCCACTCTTGTCTGGCCACTCTCACGGAAGTTGCTGCAGAACATGGCACGGAAGTAAGGACTGCTAGAGACCAGAACGTTCCTGTGGCAAGGGATCTCCAGATCATCAGTGCAGAGGAGCATGTCGGTGAAGATCCGCTCATGCCTGAGGCAGTTCAGCTGGCACAACATTTGGGCTGGGAGTTCCTGGTCTTTGAATGGAAGTTGCTCAAGGGAGGAATAGGCCATTCTGAATGAGAGACAAAATGAGAGAAATTACGCTCATTTACTCATTCGACATATCTTTTATCTAAAGTAACTTACAATCAGGTCTTGCTCAAGGACTCATCAGTATCAATTTGGTGATGTTGGGTTCTGACCTCACAATGCTCTGTTCATTAGCTTATTACACCCTGATATGGCACTCAGACGTTTAGCATAGGACTTGTGCAGCCAGTGAACCAGATATAGTATTTTCTCTCATTGCATCTTAGGTGTTCTTTCCTCCTGTAAATCATCAACATTCATGTAATGTTTGTAGGCCACAGTTTCCTTACAAAACCGATTTTAACAAGGCGGATATGTCACATTCCAGCTGAGACTAAGCCCTCACTGGGTTTGCCCTTGACAGTCTCACTGTTTGGATGAGGGCATTTAGTGAAGCTATTATTGGCACTGAGTCGTCCATTTGCCCCAGAGACAGCTACCGATTTTAATTCCCCCCATATCACACAGGCCACGCTGGCTGTTATTTTAAGAAGTTAATCATTATTGGGTATTATTAACTACCATTACTAAGAGTGTGACGACAGAGAATGACCAATGGCATTCCCCAGCCTTGTCAAAGAGCATATGACAAACACTATTTAAACAATACTTTTAAATGAATTCCTAAAATAGTAAAGTAGTGTTTTCTGGTGTAAAAGGTAGGAATCATAATGTGGTAATCCACTTTTAAATGAATATAAAAGTGTAGAAAGCAAAGTCCTAAGTGTTGAATTTACACATGCACTGTTAAATTAACACCTACAATGCTCAAATGAGTCTGCAAATGAACACTGTGAGAATTAAATTAACACTGGGGACTTTGCACTTCAGGAGCAACCCCTCAGATCCCATCAGTGAATTATGGTAGGGTATAAATCTTTTGTGTAATATAATACAATGCAAGGAATTAAAGTAATATCTTGGACAGATAGATGAAACAATAATATGAACAACAGATATGTTCAATAAGGGAGCAAATCATTTTGTAAACAATTAATCCATTAAAAAATTTACAAATCAGTTTGAGTTTCCTTAATAAAAGTATTATAATTAGGACCTTACTATAAATGACCCTACAAAAATTAACATGAAGTACTACAATGAATATAGATATTGTTATGATTCAACTCAGATTATGTGAATACTGCTTCTTGCAAATAATTTACAGTAAAACAGGATTTTAAGAGCCAAAATGAAAGCAATCTGCTGCCAGATTAACACTGTCTGTAGCATCAGCCTAATAGACCCATGTGCAATGCACGCTTACCTTGTCCGTTCCAAAGGATCTGGTCAAAATCAAGTATGGTTCAGCCTCCTTCACTCCCTAAAACAGTTCTCCTGTATGTAACTCTTAGCACATAAAGATAATGGCAGACAGACATGGACATAGAGAAAGCTTCATTGAGCGATCAGGTTAAGAGCTTGCCACGAGGTTCCAGCTTCCCAGAATAGTTTGGAGACTGAACTTGTCCGTGCCTTTCACCTCTCCTTGTTTGTTCCCACACTGGTTAGCCGTATACCATGTGCTCTTTATGTTTACTATTACGGGGCTGGAGGGCTCAGCTTGGACTGGGGACAGTGAACAAGGTTCAGGGGTTTGTTAACGCCCCCTTGGTGGTCATGTGTAACCCAGGAAGCTGGTAAATATAGAGATGTGCTGATGGCTAGGCTGACTGGGGGAAACAGCTGAGTATACGGGCATAGTTACCTCAGAGTGGGGAGGTGAGGAGGACCACAACGGCTTGCCATTCACTTGCTACTCATCACTCTAGGTACAGGCATAAAAAGACATGTTGGACACTAATGTCAGGTTTGCATTAATGCCAAATATGTTGTCATCGTAATGTAGAACTTGAAGTCTAGGCTTTGATCTAAAGAAAAAATGGCATTCAAAGTTATCTCTCATGCACCTGCTCTCTCTGAAGCTGCTTCCCAAGCAGACAAGATCACTTGTGAAATTATTAAATGTAAAGTAACTGACTATTTGACTTCCTGAGGTTGCAGAGGCAACACCATTGAAAGAAAATAGGTGCTAGGCAGATGCTAAAAGTAATGAAATTTACATGCCATTTAACCCTTTTAATTTAAAAATTAGGCTTTTTAAAAAAAAAACAAAAAAACTTTTTTCGGCAATGAATCTAAGCAAACCTGCATTTGATAATTAAAAAATGTGTTAACCCATCTCACACACCAATATTTCATTTTATAAGGTTTTTTTTACTGTTAAGGACTACATTTTCTTAGATCTTTTATTTCTTAGAAACAGGGTTGCAAGTAAAGATCTTTTTGTATTTGTATTAACAAATACAGCCATGCTGATCACTGAATGAAGACTTTAAGGTGATTCTAATGATTTACTTAGTTTACTTTCAATCTATAAACTGGGTACTAGGGTCCCATCAGTGACCTCATCATTCAATAGCATAATATCATTAAAGATAAAGGACAAAGAATAACATATCTTTCTTTTCTTGTAATTATCTTTATTAAATTTAGGTTATGCAGCTTCCTGTGGAACATGTGACTTGTGGAATATGTCAAATATTTCTTAAGATTGAATAAGTTCAAGTTTGATAAAAAGGTAAAAGGGTTGATGAATGTCGTGGGACACTAAAATGAACATTTTACATAACCTATAATAGAGGACTCATGGAAAATGGGTTAAATGTAAAGATTTATGATCATTTTAATCATTATAGTTTATTACATTTGTAGAAATGTTTTATTAACGTTTTAAGTTATTTATCTATTTATCTTAAAAAATGCATGTATGTTGTTAAGGGCTCTTTACCTATGTTTAAAATTGTCTTTTACCTTTACTTTACATACGTATTTGTACATACAATACAAATGAGACACATGGCATCTCAGTCATGGAATTACCCATCACGCTCGAATACTCTGATGTAAATTAACTGAGTGTTATCTGATTATGAGCAGCAGATGGGGCTTCAGCGTGTTACTCCTATCATCAGTTGCACCAAGGGACATGATAAGTTAGTGTCATGTTGATTTTGCAGCTCAGGGAAAGCCAAACATATATGCATGTATACAGATTGAATATCATTAGGCTAGAAGTGTGTGTAAGATGATCTGCAGGAATGCACTGCCTCTTTACACCCACACAGACGGCATGGGCTAGGCTTACTTAATACTAGGAGGAATTCATCATGAATGACTTACATATTAATGTTTATGTAATCTAAAATCTTCATGTGGTCTAAAATGGGGTCTAAATTTTCTAAGTTGTCTGTTTTGATTTAAACTTCTTTTACTTTTCACCTCAGTGGTCTGATAGTTTTGCATGTGGGAATTATGCTGCATTCGACTAGAGGTCGAAACTTTAATTCTGGCTCGCACTCAACTTAGAATTCCTACTTTGGAATATGGGATGGTATCCTCAACTCCAGTTCCCTTCAAGTTCAGCAAGTGACATCAAGTCAACATGGCTGCACACAGCATCAGTAAACAAAGTAGCATAGTATTTTTTTTTAACCTTTAAATGAGTTATACTGTATATACAAGTATGTTCTATCGATCAATCAACATACGGACATATTCGCTTATTAAGTCTATAACATTGTCTCTACAGTTTGCTGTTTTGGAAAGAAAAATATACAGCACTCATCACAGTTAGCAGGCTAGTTTGTTGCTAACAAAAAATGAACATGGAAGCTACCATGTTTTTTAGCACTCTGTAGCAGGAGGGAGAAAATTCCAAGCTCAGAAATCCCACATCCGAGGTAAGTCGAATGCAGCATTAGTTGTTGTTTCATCTCTACCTAAAGAGAGTGATGCAGCAGCACTTTAGTCCTTTAGTCTATCCAGCTCTCTCATCTCCTTATCTGCACACTTTGCTTAAACAGATCACCTTCCGAAGCTTTAACTTTCCTCATAGATTGCTGACTAGCTAAACAGAGTGTCTGTCAAGTGTCTGCCATAATTCAGTGCAACTGCCGTATAGCTGCATTGCATTCTGGAACTTTGAGTTCAACATGTCCTGTTTCTAAGTTGGGTTTCTCATTAATATGACATTGAACATTGCTGGAAAACAGTGAGTGAGAAAAAAAGTACTTGTTTATTTTATTTTTTTGAAGAGCTAACAGTAAAACCTGACAGTTATTCCTCATTTTTTAATTGTTTTCTCCTAGTACACAATGGCAATGTCCCCATGAGACATCAGCACTTTACGCAACTGCTAACTTCTCACAGGAAGAACAAAAATACAGAACCAAACAACAAATCAGCACCGGAATCACGAGGAAAGTCACAAATATTTCAGTATAAACATATTTGAGGTATTTCAGAGTGGAGTTTTCTTTTAACAGTTTACAGTGCCTTGCAAAAGTATTCACACCCTCTTTGTGTTTGTCATGTTTTCTTGCATTACAACATTGGAGGGGGGTTGCACCACCTGCATACAAGAAATTTTGAGTGTGCATAAGTAACCACCCCCCAAAGTCAAACAATTTTCATTCCAGGTTGTAATGAAACAACACACCAAGGTGGTGAATACTTTCGCAAGGCACTGTATGTCATGAATAGACTGCTTGAACAACTTCCGACATGATTTTAGTGCTGATTTTGCTATTATGTTTTATGAATGTCAATGTCAATCTTATTATACTGTCTTATCAGCAGAAACCAGGCGCTCATTCATTCTTTACAACGGTTCCATCCCAAATGACGCCTTACTTCCGGTAAACGTGCACTACCTAGGGGTTCAGATAACAGCGTAAATGCCCTAGGTAGTCCCCTATACGTCTAACACAAAGTCTTTTGAAATCCGGTCTATTGTTCCAACGAGTTCGTCACGCGCTGAGAGGAAGTGACGACAGTACGTGGAAGTGTGACGAAAGGGGTTGCTTAAAAATACGACAAGGAAGTGGACATTTAGGAACGTCGGTTAAATCCTATTGAAAGGAGTAACATTAATATATTTATTGTTATATTTTGAAGGTTGTAGTAAGAATCGGGAGGGTACAGTCGGCTTGGACTTACCCGGAAACCCGTTGCTAGCCATTTTTGTGCTGCATAACAGCGGATACAGCGATGAACACAGACGTGGAATTTCACATCAGGCAAAATTATCCGTGGAGCAAGCTGCCAGCCAATGTCAAGCAGGTAAACACCTGGAAATAAAACGCTATGACTTCGAATACATCTGCTTTGATCAGCTATCAGGCATGTCATTCATTTAAACAGCTGTCCACTGATGCATCATCATCATCATCATCATCATCAGTTTCATCAGTGTGATCCTCTGCTTCTCATTCATTTGGAGCATCGCATTGCTTTGCAGCTCACTGCGGATTGCCTCTGCAACATGCCCACATTCAAGACCTTAAAACAAGTGTGGTGGGATAAAGGGTTTAGTGTAAACATTAGCCTGAAACAAATGAGTCCAACCTTGCTGTGAGTCCAGGACAGGTCCTGTTACTTATCATCAAACAGATCAGTAGATTAGAGATGCTTTAAAAGTTCATCTTCAAGAAGCGCTTCATCCTGAATCTGGAGCCTATCCCAGGAACACAGTCCATACGTCATGTATTCGCACCTAATGTAGCCAGTTCACCTACAGGCATGCTTCTAGGAAGGGGGAGGAAACCAGAGAACCCAGAGGAAACCACACGGACGCATCTGAAATTCCACACAGGCAGTAGGCGGGTTTCCTTTGCAGTTTTGCACGAAATAGAAGTGATTCTTTTAAAACAAGTAGATAAAACCCAATTGAGAATGCTTTGTGTTTTCACTGAGAGATGTGATTAAAGCTGGGTTTTCTCCTCCCGCAAGAGTCATTCTAATTGTTTCCATTATTTCAAATTGCACATTAAGCAGGTTAATGGAACCCCGAGCTCGGGATTGGCAACTCTACCCAGTTCGGCAGACATGAAATAGTGGGAATACACCCTGCATTAGTATGCTACTCAAACCCAGGACACACACACACACACACACACACACACACACACACACACACACACACACACACACACATTCGGAGAAAACCGAATAACCTGCAGGAAACGCATGGAGAAGCAGGGAGAACATACTGAACGCCACACTGACAGGAACTCAAGCTTAGGATTGAAACCAGGAGCAAAATTGCACTGCAGCACCATTCTGACCATTGTTGAGCTGTTAAGATGTTTAAAAAGATTTTTTTTTTAACCTCTCCATTTTTGACATTTCCCCCTCTATTCACAGAGTCTTGGAAACTCACAGAGGGAGTATGACAAGCAGGTCTTGCTGTACAGCATACGAAACCAGCTGCGGTTCCGTAATAACCTGGGTAAGATCGCAACATGATAACATGTTCCATAGATCTCACTGTGTGGTATACAGAATAAGTGCAGTGTGATCATGAATGTTGTTTATTTACCCAAAAGAGAATTGTAGATTTTGGCAGTCATATTAAAATACGACGTGTTTCCCGTGACAGTCAGGCACGTGAAGAAGGACGAGCGGAGCTATTACGAGGAGCTGCTGAAGTACAGCCGCGAGCACCTGATGCTGTACCCATACCATCTCTCCGACATCATGGTCAAAGGGCTGCGGGTCACTCCCTTCTCCTACTACATCAGCATCATGGAGGTGGGGTGTGCTTTCATTGCTTCACTGTAATTCAAACCACAGGTTTATTGTAATGCACTCACGTTACCGTTTCTATAGTAGCAGCTTATTCACCGGGACTTGTATGGTAAATTAAAAAAAAAAAAAATGTATTTAAAAGCATGTTATTTAACAAAGGAAAATGTCATTGATATGGTAAGAGTTTTCCATAAAGACGTGCTTATATAGCATTTATGGAATAAGTCTCCAGTGTCAGTGCTTTGTAACGGTCAGTAAGGTTTTTTTTTTTGTCTTATTATCATCAGTGGAGAGAGAAAAGGTGAGTCTGATGAAGGAACTGTTTGTAGCTGCTACTGCATAAACGAACCAACTTGTTTGGTGGATGTTCCGCAAAATGAACCGTAACAGTTAGAAAGCACAAATTGTAGTAGTTGAATAGGCAAATGCTGTAGTAGAAGAGGAATAAAAGACTTCAGGACATGCTGTTCTTAGAAAATAATCTTCGTCATGGTGGACAGAGTAACCGTTTTGGTCCGGGACACATCACACCCCATTGTTGTTATGATTTCCCTATAACAGCACATTTTGTCATGTTGTATTCCTTACTTTTACGCATCAATATCTTCTTTTTATGAACTGATGAGTTGATTGCCCCTTCTGGTTTTCCCACTGTTGTGCTGTTTCATTTTAAAGACTGAGACGATTATGACTCCCTTTTTTTTTTTATTTGTTGCTAAACCAGGATGAGAAAGTGCCAGAAAAACTTACAGTGAAAACACAAAATGACACGTGGGCTAGAGATGTTATACAATTGTTTTTAATGATTCCATTTTGTTCAGCAAGGCATTTCCTGGATTTTCCTGGACTGGGGTTGGTACGTTGGCATTCAAGGAAACTGCAAGTAGCTGGAAATCCAGCAGCTCATGCCAGCACTATTCAGCCTCTGATTGCTGTCTATTCACATTATGATTGATATAAGTTACATGGCTGCTATTAAGCTCAACAATTATAAAGAAAGTGATACTGCGCCCACTCGTTCTTGCCTCGTCAGATGATGATTAGCGCTGTTCAGTGCTAATGGCTGTCAGTATATAGACATGCTTTGGTGGAGCATTCATCGTCATTTATAGGCTGCGTTCACACTCCAAGCCCTCAAAGCAGAAGACGTCACGTGCAGCATGCTGTCATACGGAAGAAACCATGGAGGCCACTGAAGTCAGTGTTTACCGTTTCATTTGTAAGTTGATGTACAGCGGAAGCCAGTGAATCTGTGAGCAGATAATAACAAGGATGAGGAGTTAGAGAGGCAAATTTTTAATTATGGCTTTTTGTGGAACAATGGCTGCTACTTCTGTACGGAGGTGTGTGTGTGTGTGTGTGTGTGTGTGTGTGTGTGTGTGTGTGCGTGCGCGCGTGCGTGCGTGCGCGTGCGTGCGTGTGCGTGCGTGCGTGCGTGTGCGTGCGTGTGTGAGTCAGAGCCAGGTGTGGTGGGATCGTGACATGAATGGTTTCAGATTTCATCCAGCATTTCAGGATGTCACGTGCAAGACACGCAGTTCAGGTGTGAAAGTGTACGAAGTTGGGGTGTGTTGGCTGGGACGGATTACAGGGACGGGTTACCACACGTCTAACCTGTTTGGCATTGCAGAGTCGAACACCTCAATGTCCCTGCACCGACTACCTCCTTCGCAGCTGACTTCCATGTTTGTATTCACCGAGTGAATTGTGACGAATGGTGGTCTAGCGTGATGAAAATGGCTCATGAATTCCGATATAGTTCACATTGCAAAAAAAAAAATCTGCTTCTGATGTAGGACCCCATGTAAAAGTGGCCCAAATGAGAATGGAAAAGATCAGATTTGTTCTGTTCACACAAACCAGAGAAAAAAAGAGCAAACCAGAACCAAGCGTGACGAGGAAAAACTCCCTGAGGTGAAATAAAGAGAAAACAGGCTCAGAATTGCAACCCTTCCTGATGACACCACATAATGGAGTTACTGAAATACATTATACAGGACTAAAAGATGTTCAGTATGAGTCCTGGGATGAGTGTTTATTCTACAGTGTTGAATTTTTTTGTATCTTCTAATCGCTCTTGAACTGCGCTGTGGATCTCGATGCTCATTAGTGTGAGGTGTGTCTAACCCTGATGAGCTTCACTGAGCACGGAAACAGGAAGTGTGACGCTGTACAACATTAAGACCTCCCGCCTGATGGGTTGCGCTGTGCTGAGCATGTTTAGTTAAGAACCCATACTGGGTGTGGTTCTTAACTGTTCTGAGTCAAACCGTGTCTGGGTGGAAATGCCATGAAAGTCATTTGGTCCTAATGTGAAGAAAGGTCTTTGTGAAGTGGTGTAATTTGTGTAGGAATTTATGGGCATGTGTGTGGGCTTCCAGTTGTAAAAGGTTGAGAACCACTTATATACAGTAGTGTATTGATCTGCTCTAGCATCTAATCCTTGCAAATCAGTGTTTCAAACCCACTAGATCCCTGAACCAGTCAATAAAATCTCTGAATAGTGGCTTCGGGTAATTTGGGAGGTGTGAGGAAGTAAATGTGGAACGGTTTGGGGATGTATGAGCATTGATTACATGACAAGTGTAAAATTATTTGGATGGGGAACATCTACGCTGCCTTAATTGGTTTTAATATACGCTATACAGCTAAAAATACAAGGACACCTGACCATCACACCCATATGTGGTTCTTCTCATAACTGTTGGAAGCCCAGGATGTCTTTGTTTGTTTTGAACAACAAATTTCCCGTCACTGGAACTGAAAGGCCCAAACCGGTTCCAGCATGACAATGCCCGGGTGTACAAAGTGATCTCCATGAAGACATGGTTTGTGAAGGTTGGAGTAGAAGAACTCGAGTGTCCTACACAAAGTCCATTAATCAATCCTGGGATGAATTGGAGACTAAATCTGGACTGTAATGTTCAACAATGTGATCAGGTTTTCACAAACTTTTGGCCATATACAGTAACATCAGTAACACTGGCATTATACAATCGTGTCTATACAATCTGCATCACTTATACTAGTATAGTGCAACATTATTGACAAGGGTGGACAAATCATTAATTCATTACCGATCCCACAGGGCGTGTAAAAGCTTTTATGTGTCCAGTCCCTTTGACTAAAACATGATAGCTAATGAAATAACGTAAGGGAGTTAGCTAGTGCATTAATGCAGATACGGATGATTATACAGAGTACATTCCTATGTAAAGAAGATTTGCTAATCCGAATGTATCCAATGCAGCACATCATGTTTTCGCTCTTGACGCAAGGTTAGCAGGTCGTTGTCGGCCAATGTTTGGCTACGAGCTGATCATATCTGACATAAAGCATGTTATTCGAACCGTCTTTATTTTTTCCCTCAACATGTTTAACCGTGAGGTGATCGCGTGTTGTTTTGTTGTGTGTAGCGGGAACGTTATATGACGGGTACGCTGCACGGTTTTTCACATCATGTCATCCGTGCGAGCGAATTACAAGCAACTACTAGTAAAAGCCGATGTGCGTCATGCTACATGTGGTAGGATTTGTGGTAGATACATCACTGTCTACAGTCGTACAACAATGTGAGCTGACAATCTGTCACAGCATACGGTTGCCTTGGGCTGGCCATCAGGTTCTCAGTGAGTGCTCTGAAACCCTGCTATGATTAAAACGTCCTCAGGCTGTGATGGTATAGAGGTATATCGACATGGAAATGTCACAGGATCATATTGTTTTCAAGTCACAAATTCAGCATTTATACATGGTTTCGCTGAACTATAAGACACTTAGCATTCCTTATAGCAGCGTACTGACTTCCAGGTGAGCTGAGTGTTATACTTTAATACCTGAACCGCTGCTGCAGTGAAACATGCTGATACTGGCCAGTACAGTTATCGTGGATATAAATTTTTCATTCCAGTTCCACACCTAATACTATTCCAGTGCACTTGCAGAATAGATCAGTGACTGAACACTATTATTATTAGATGAGCTAGTGTATAGATTTAACTGGGGCAACACTAGGGCTAGACTTTGGACTCAAGACATGATCACTAGGAGTTCGAAATTCACAATAACAGTGTTGTACATGGATATGGCAATAATCAGCACATGCAAACTTGAGATTTTCTTCATAGTGTGTTTCCTGTATTGTGTAGGCTAAGCGGGTTAATATAAAGCATGTTAATTCAAAGACATGCAGAACTGCAAAATTTATAGTGACGCAGATTTAAATATTATTCCACAGCGCTGAGTTCTTGCATCTGATTGGTCAGGTGTTGATTAATTTTCTATATCAGCAGCTTTGACCGTAGCAAGGTTTATAATAGTGCATGCATTGTAATACATTATTGTTTCTATAGAAACGTCTTACACAGAGAATTGTCTGGCAAAAGCACTACAGGAACAGATAAAATTTTCTGTGAGGAGAATTTTTTGGAAGGAGTCTCCAGTGTAACAGCCAGGGGGAATTCTTTCCAAGACGTCTTCAGGACGGAGGAACTGGTGCTTTCTTGGTAACATGACAAGAATCATATTTTTATCTAATTCCCGGAACAAACTACACAAATTCAGTCTGATTTTGTCATGGGCCGTACAGAAAAGTGCAGCATGTCAGAATGAATTTTTTTATAGTTTCTCACCTATCGTGACCACTCCTACAATGTGTTCCTTCTGTAGCCATGATTGAAAATTTATTGATCCTCCTCGCCGACAACACGCATGGACGTGAACGATGATCGGTCAGGGTCAAACTTGTAGCGTTTCCAGTCACCTGACTGAGCACTATGGCACTATGGTTGCCTAATCTTACATGGTGACCATCGTGAAAGACAAAAATATAGTGTAATCTGATTCTGGCATTTTTTTACATCAAGATTGAGGAGAAAAAAAAAAAGATTGGTAAGGGAATGACTGTTTATAGCTGTTATAATGTAAATGTTAACAGGAACTGTAAGGCTGTAAAATCACTAGCGGTCTGTTTGTCTGTCTGTTAATGAATGCACATTGTATTGATTTTAATGTTTGAATTGTATTCTGTAAATGGGGCTTGTCTGGGTTCTGACTGTATTTATTCTGTCATTCAGGTTATTGTAATAGTTCATTTGTTATATAATCTGCTTTATTGAGCAATTAAGATTTTCCTTTTTTTCTTTCTTTTTCTTTCTTTCTTGCACATGAATTTTTTTTCATGTAACAATGTTTAGTATAGTTATTCTTGTTTCCATGATGACAAGAATTGTTGTCATTTATACCACGTACCACAAATCAAGTAAAAATCATACAGGCTTATCGTCCCCAACAACATATAAATTTCCTCCCACGACTTTTGCCTTTTTTGTAGGTTGCTATGCTGGGTGGTGGATTTTGACATTTGTCAAAAGCTCAAAGGCTAATTAGCACTAAACCGGCAGGACATACCCATTCATTTTATCCAGCATGTTTTTTCAGGTTCTTGTGTACTGAATGTAATGAAGGAGAAGGCCATATTTGTCCTGCGGGCCTGGAGAGACATGTTGCCCGTCACGGACACTCGAGACTTGACACTGGAGAATCACTCTGTTCACCTGTGATCTTAAACGTTAACGTTACTGAGAGCATTCACTATGGAAGATTTAACGCCTTCTCTCTACCTCATACTTACAGGACATTATGAACAGTGAGAAGAGCTACGACTCGCTGCCCAACTTCACTGCGGCTGACTGTAAGTTCTTTCCCTGTTTTGCCTTTGAAGGTGATTAACTGTTATCAGTGCCCTTCTCATGCTTACTAACATGACCACAAGCCAAAAGAGCTCCCCGTTTACCTGTAGTGACTCAAAAGCCATGCCTAATGTCTAATATGTCTTATCAGCGACTGTATTTCTTAACAGGTAAATTTTCACACAGCATAACTGTTTTTTGCATGCAGCTAGGGGTGGGCAATAAGAAAAATATAGCAAATGATTACAGAGATGTCTTTACGATACACAATATGCATCACGATATACATGTCTAAGAGACGACAAACGCAACAGTATTGCAAACCTGATTAATCATACTTTTATTTAATTGTCTAAAAAAAATAGATATTTTCCAGTGAAAACAAATCTGTAAGCAATTTCAGTACAAAATGTTTACTAATCTAATTAGTTTTGGATTATTTGAGACAGCCGCCCTCCTCCTTTTCACAGTATCAGCAATATCTCAGAAAAGTGAACATTATATTATCATAATATAATGATATATTATAGCATATGTAATAATTGGGCTCTGAAATCAACAACGCTGCAAAGTGCAAAACTTAATCAATAGAAACGTTTTACGGAATTAAGCTCGCTGCCCTATCGGCCCTCTTCCACATACATGAGCTCACAGATGCCAACGATTGGCTAGTGATTGACAGAAGAGAGAGAGAGAGAAAGAAAGACAAAGAGAAAGAGAGAGAGAGAGAGAGATGCCATCCCTCCCACCTAGAGAGCACTGCTAATTTTGCTCCCTTGGCTCCAGGCTATGGATGGCTGCATCATCATCGTGATGCGACTCACTATCTCGCAGTGATATGCGAGTGCTTTTCTGTTGCACCCCTTGGGAGCAATGGTAGTGCAAGTTAATCGAGCTACTGAGTCATGAGTCATGCAAGCGAGTCATGCAAGGACGCTTAAGTCTTTTTGTAATTACTTTTTGATCTTTAACATTGTGAATTGTACGTTTCCTCTAAACACCATTATGGGACAGTGAAAGGAAAAGAAATCTGTCATGCCTTATATTTCATTACTATGTCCTAGAGTTTACTACTTTGTCCTGGGAACACTGGATGGGACATACACCCTCCCATTCACACACTCACTGATACTTGAGAGTCAAGTACCCAGGGATTGAATTCAGGATCGTGGAGCTGTGAGGCAGCAATACTATAAAATATTCATGCATATTAGCTCTTTATATACAATTCGAAGCCCTGTGATATGAGGTGTTTTATCTCGTTCGGTAAACAGCATAGAAACTGTTGAGTGACAGTTTTAGCATGAGTGCTGGTGATTTAGCCATTTAGGTGACCTTTGTTGGTCTTATCCTTTATTATTCATAAATAATAAATTCATTATTCATATTATTCATTCCTTGCGGTCCAGGAGCCTCCTTTATGAACAATATATACTCACAAAAGGGGCCATGTTATGTTTTAGACTAACATATGGAAACTTGCCACTATGCGCATGGAGGGGCAGAAAGAAAAAACAGCTACCCATATGTCGAAGTGGTTCGAGAATGAATAATTGAGTGTTAAATAGTGTTGAGAGGTGCGTTTATGAACAGTTTTTATAAATGACTCTGGTTATTGATGCGACTGTCTTGCCTTTCAGGTCTGAGGCTTCTCGGCATCGGGCGGAACCAGTACATCGATCTGATGAACCAGTGCAGGTCATCCAAAGTAAGAATAAAAGAATCCTTGATGCACCTCAATCTGTCACGGTGCTTTCATGTTGTTGCAGCAATGTTAATGAAGTGTGCGGAAGCTCTCTCAGGATTTTCAGCATGAAAATCGTCAGCTGGTCTTTAAATCTGGCTGTGTTGGAAGAACCCAAAGGAGAGCAGTGTAGCACTCCTCAGAGAGTCATACCTTGTAGATGTAATGCAATTCACGTGCTCTCGCCTAAGCAAAGCATCTGTCCCTCGACCAGAAATTCTTCCGGAGAAAATCAGCAAGGGATCTTCTGCCAGCCAAACCAGTGGAGATCTCAGTGGAGCCTTGGTGGGTAGCGCAAACCGGCTACATCACCGAGGACGACATACGGGTAAGTAATTAAACAACATCTTTTGAGCGCTGGATTAAATGATGCATGTGTAAAAAAAATTCAGGCTTCTGGAAATGATCCTGATGTAGAATAATAATGGTGAAATTCTTGAATGTGTTCACTTACTTGGTCGATTTGATGGGGCAAAATGAGACAAATGTTAACGAACCAAAAAACAGGCATTTGTTGGTTGCATAAGTATTCACCCCCTTGGTCAAGAACCACATTTTATTGTACTTTCTGCCCATTCTTCCTTGCAGAAGCTCGATCAGATTGGATGTAGGTCCTTGGTAAACGCTAGTCTACCAAGTTTTGTCACAGATTTTCAATCAGATTGAGTTCTGGGCTGAAGAACACGTTCACTAACACTTTCAGGTTCTTGATTTTAAGCCACTCTGCAGGAAGGTGAAGCTCTGGCCCAGTATTAAATCTCTTGCAGACTTACTAGGATTGCACTGTATTTAGCTCCATCCATCCTGTCAGCGGTTTCCCAGTACCTGCTGATGAAACACATCCCCACAACGTGGCGTTACCGCCTCCATGCATCACTGCAGGGACAGTGTTCTCACTGATGTGCAGTGTTGGGTTCCTGCCAAATGTCATTTTGTACCTAGATCATACCAGAGAACTTTTTGTACGTTAGTCTTAAACATGTGATTTCATATGGCTTTATGTATTTATTTTTCCAAATATTTTTCTTCTTGCCTCTTTTATTTTTTTTGCTTTGTTCACTGTCCAGGCTATGATTGTCCTGTGAACAGTTTCTCTCATCTGAGCTTTGGATCTATCCAACTCCTTTCGAATTCCCCTTGGGCTCTTGGTTGCATCTCTGAATATCTTACCTGGTCACTTATTTTTTGCTAGCCAGCCTGCTGTAGGATGTGGATTTAATGGTGCTCTAAAAGATGTTCGATGTTTGGGATATTTTGATATTTTTATAACCAAACCCAGATTGATAATTTACAGTTGGTACCATGGTACCATCACCATAACGTTTTGAATACGTTGTACATTGCATTGCCCTGTGTATGCTGAGTTGCCACTTTATTAGGTATACCTACCTTTTATCTGACCATTTTGTCAAACAAACCTACAGATAGACGTGCTTTGTAACTTTATATTGACTGTAGCCCTGCACAATGTCCAACAGTGAACACACACATCACCCGAGGACTCCATCAACTTACTGGCCCATTTATTAAACACCCCTATCTTGTTGCACTTAAAATCTACATCTCACCTTTTGTATTGTATTTACATATAACCTTTTATCATCCTTTTTTCCTTCATGATCAGCATCAGCTACTGACCACAGGACTGCTGTCAGCTGGAGATTTATTTTGACAATTTTCAACTCCGCATTGATACTGGGGTGTTTAACAAGCTGAGAAATTTTGTTTTGCTGGTTACACTCCTACCAGCACCGCACACTACCGTGTCGGTGTCACTGCTGTGCTGAAAATCATACGATTCTGGTCTCTGGTGGCTGATATGGATCGAAAGTCTGTGGTTTATTTGATAAAATAGGTATTTAGAAATATTCTATTCTATACGACCCTTTTTTGTTTCACAATGCAAGTAACGTTAAGCTTATCCAGTTTTAAAGAATCCCACTTAAGTAATGGAAATAATATTGTGAACTTTTGCGGGTTTTTTTTCAGTATTTACGCTTAAAAAAAACCTCTGATTTATTTGGTGTTTTTCTTTCATTGTCTTTATGGAAACAAATCCTGTCCCCAAAACTCTCAAAACAGTCCCTTATAGTTGCTCATCAGTCGTGGTATTATTCTGAGTGCCACTGTGTTGGATGATTACAGATCTGTTCTTCAGCGGAGAAGAGGGCCATTGATAAGATGATTGATTCCGGACCCCAGCTGGCTGGATCAATGGAGTACAATGTGGTTCTCAGTGAGTGTCATATCCGAGAGGCTCAGGCTGACAGGAATTCAGCTAAATGAAAAACAGTTAAAAATAATGAGGCATGTTATGATGGAGTGCAGCAGTTCGAGCTGTTCATCATGCAGACTGAATAAAAGCTAATAGAAGAAGTGAAGATGAGTGTTGAGAGTATGTATGAATATATGTATCCATAATCTGGAAAATTACAGGAGAAGATGAATGACAATTTAGGTATTTAGCTGATTTGTACTTCAAGTGAATGTGTACTGTGACATCAGATCTCACACTTGGATTTTTGCTTATTCTCTTTTAAAGGTCTGTATAACAGGGGCTTTATATACCTTGACGTGCCCATATCTGATGACAGCTGTATATCAGGTACGTAGTTATCAGTAAAAAGAGTAGCTTGTCTCTGAATTGCGCAACAGGATGTGGGGTCACGGAGTCTAAGATGGCACTGTTTATTCCGATCGTAAGCGCCGGTATGTGGAAGAAGGTAGTTGGCGTTTCCCACCGAGTGTGTTCTGCCCTGTGACGTAGCATAAGATTGAAAAACATGCAGTGACAGTGACTCAGAGGAAGCATGTTCGCTCTTATCCTCCCCAGATTGTAGCCAGGAGAGAACTTGCTCGTGGGAGGAATTGGCAATGATCAAATTGGGAGAAAATGGGATATTAAAAAAAATAATAAAAAGACTGTGGTTTTATTTTTACTTCACTAATGGTAGACTGTACATATGTCCTAGGTATATCCATGTGTAGGTTTAAAAGGTTCTAGCTCATCCTTGCCTGGTAACGTTTTTATTAGTGTAATAGCGGCTGAGAGGACCATTAGTCCACATGAGTAATCTCACCTCCATTTGGAACGATTCCAGAGAAAACATTTGCGCTGATGCTTTTGGTTCTGGTTTATTCGCAGTGCCACCTCTGGAGGGTTTTGTCATGAACAGGGTCCAGGGCGATTACTTCGAGACACTGTTGTACAAAATCTTTGTGTCCATTGATGAGCAGACCAATGTTTCAGAGGTATATATTACTATTTATATATTCACATATATATTAATAGTTGTTGGTGGTGGTGTCTTTTTTTTCCATCATATCTTTTTTGACTCACTTTTTCTTATTTGTACCATCAGCTGGCGAACGTCCTGCAGATTGACTTGGGCCTGGTGAAGGTAACTATTTTAATCCCAGCTGTAATCCTAATTACTGCACCATTATTTTTCCTAACATGGTGCACTTTTAATGGCTGCAGAATTAAGCCATCTCGCTCGGTGATCTTAGCTGTGCAGCTTCACTATGTTCACTCTGAATAGAGAAAGAGATTAAACGAAATTTTCTTTTTAGCCGTCAGACCCATCAAAACACCGTGGAAAACAAGGTTGTTTTTTGGTAAATCATTATAATAGCCTGATTCTTTTTTGTAATTAAAGCGCTCATTCAGAGACCTGATCTTTACTAGTGCATTTATTTTCGCTCGAGGCTGCCAATATCCATTTTCATTCAATCTTGATATTTTCTTAAGATGAGCAGACCGTAAGCGGTCGCTCCCTGCAGTCATCTAATCCCATTAGTTTGAATCCATTTTTTCAGTTCAGTTGATAACACTGACTGGATATGAATAAATGTCACAGTGCAAATTAGTTCCAGGAAAAACCCCACATCCCTTCTGACTACAGAGCCTACTCTCAAACTGGCAGCATGGACACATTAGATGCAGTCTACACATGTACACTTTATGCAAATGAAACCACAGGCTTTCTCTTACTCACCGTTTCCCATTGCTCGATCACATACGGAGAAAACGGTCTTCAGCCGAATCGGTGCCTGACCTACTTTCCTCTGCAGCATTTTACACGTTTGAAGAGGCAATGCAATTTTATCTCTGCGTGAATGTTCTGGACTTATCATTTTCTTTTCTCTTTTCCTAGCATGATTTCAGGGAGGTGGTTTTCTGATTGCTATAATGCACAAAACGAATTTGATGAATTGCAGTGATGTATCTTATATTAGACGATATAAAGACGTTAATAATGGAAATATTATGAGGTCTTGGTTATCTCTTTTGGAACAAGGAACGATCAGGGACATTTATTGCTGTTTCCAAAAGAAAAACCCCACTGTGCTGTCTGTCTTGAATGCAGAATGCTGTGTCCATGTACTGCCGACTTGGTTTTGCCATCAAGAAAGGTCAGGTGATCAGCCCTGACCAGCTGCACCCGTCATGGAAAAGCGCTCCTTCTGTCAACAGACTAAAGTATGGCAACTGACTGTTTCTGCTTGACTTTCGGTTACTATTAAAGCTGGAGTTGAGCACATTTGGAATTTTGACTTTGTGTGTGTGTGTGTGTGTGTGTGTCAGGGGCACTATGGACCCTCAGAGGATGCTGCTGTCCTGGGAGGGGGGCAGTCCAGTAATGGAGGCTGGTTCCTCTGCTACTGACACAGACACCACCAGTTTGGAGGACCAAGGTGAGAAAGAGCTACCCTAGACTAAGCCCATGTGGGAAAACATTATACACTACCAGTCAAAAGTTTGGACACACCTACTTTTTTTCATAGGTTTTTCTTTTTTTTGCTTTCTACGTTGTAAAACGTTACAGAATACATCAAAACTATGAAGCAACACGTACGGCATGTACTGAATTATGTGGTAAACAAAAAAGTGTAAAAAAAACAAAAACAAAATAGGTTTCATATTTCAGATTCTTCAAAGTAGCCACCATTTACCGTGACGATACAATCGGCATTATCTTACCCAGCTTCATGAAGTCGTCACCTGGAATGCTTTTCAGTGAACACGTGTGCCTTGTTA
>JAQQZR010000021.1:7071298-7081816 GCA_030068235.1 Notoglanidium macrostoma | reverse complement strand
ACACACACACACACACACACACACACACACACACACACACACACACACACACACACACACACACACACACAGTGTATATCTTAAGGCTGATAATAATAGCTGAGAATAATAGTTGATGATAATGTTTTGTGTGTGTGTGTGTGTGTGTGTGTGTGTGTGTGTGTAAAGGTGGAGAGCACTGCTGAAGGAGAAGCACAGAGGTATTTTGATCATGCACTTACCCTCAGGAATACTATACTCTTTCTGCGCTACAACAAAGAGCTCACTCCTGATCAGGGCCCTGATTTACCAAATATAGGTGCTCCATCAGTGTTTTATTTCTGTTCTTTCTCACATTATGTCCAAATTAAATGCATAATTAATTTGAAGGAATAATAATGATTTAAGTACATATACAGCACAATGTACTAGACATAACTGCATTCGATTTCATTTCGTCTTTGTGTGTGTGTATGTGTGTGTGTGTTTTCCACCTCAGGCCTGCCTCTGGACCTCCTCCGATGTGAGAGTCTGCTGGGATTGGATCCTGCCACCTGCAGCCGGGTGCTCAACAAGAACTACAAGTTGCTGGTTTCCATGGCGCCACTAAGCAACGAGATCCGGCCAATCAGCAGCTGTACACCTCAGGTAGCCACGCCTCCTCTGTATTGAGAGTCACTTGTAGATAGACAGCTCGGATGCACTGTACTGTGTCCTAGTTCAACGATATACCTCTTTAATTGTTTTCTTCTATTTGGGTGCAAATTTAACTTTTAATTGAAGGAGGAACAATAATGAAAATCAATTCTCCAGTACTCATTTTTGTTAAAAAATTTATTACTCTATAATTATTAATAATAGGTGTCAATTAACGTAAGCATTCCAAGGCAAAATAAAAGAGAGTTAAAAATGACTGCGATTTATAAATATGAAACAAAGAATTCTAGCCCCTGTCATATGACTGATCAATTATTTAGATCTTATTTACACCTCCTGCTACCATCGGTAGGATTCCCTAGCAGGAGAACGGGTTTTTTGTTATGCCTACGTTATTTATTGCCAGTAATTGAGATGAAGTTAGTGGGGAATCTGAAGAGAAGTGAACAGATGATGAAGTTTAATTGAACAACTGGTGCGGACTGAAGACTTTTTTTGTTGTCTTACATAATGCCTAAGACAGCAGTCCTGCAGTGCACAGCTTTTTCTAGTCCTACACCACTTGAACAAATGTGTGTTGATTAGCCAGTAGGCTGGACCACGTGCGTTGGCAACGTTTTATTGACATTTCCTAGAAACGTAGGAGAATTGTACTGGATAGTTGTGTGCTGTTGTAAATGTGCTGTATTGGGCATACATGCTAAGAAAACGAATCACAGGCGTTTCTGAAGTCAGTGCAGTTGTATTGTTCTTTTGTGGAAGTGTGTGTAATGTGTAGATCATATGGGAAAAGAGTTTCTGTCACTTCCTTCTGGCTAATGTTCCTCTATTCCACTACTATTACATTGTTCTCCGTTGCATTATGTTCAACACTAATGCATCTTTTTTTATGTAAAGTGTGATTAATGTTTATGATATGGGATGGTTGCCGTTTCGTCCTCCAGCACATTGGGCCAGCAATCCCTGAGGTCAGCTCCATTTGGTTTAAGCTGTATTTGTACCAAGTGACTGGCCAGGGTCCTCCTTCCCTGCTGCTGTCCAAGGGCTCTAGACTACGGAAACTTCCAGATATCTTCCAGGTATGTATTATACAGGAAAATAAACAATTCGGTTACCGCCCTGGTTGCTGTTATCACCCGTAAATGGATTATTTATCATTTAACGTTTATTCCTCTTATACCAAAGCAATTTGTGAACAATTGCAATTTTGATTATTTTAGAAATGTCATTCTTTTCATCGATTTATAGCTACATAAAATGTTGTAGAACATCCAGGAAGCAAGTTACTTCCTGTCATCCCTTACTATATAGAAGCTATAATCAGTCGTTCTTGCACCATACTCTGTTACTAACGTTACTAGTAAACTGCAAAACGCACTTCCTTTGTCCTGACGACTTTTGTGTACTTTCTTAAATAACAATACATTTAAAAATATCTGTGTATTATGATTCTTAGATTATGTGATGTGTCTGCCTTACAAGTACTGTGAATTATCTGTTACTATAGAAACGATAACGTATTAGAGAGAGCTCATTAATTTAAACCTTGCAGCCGGAACTACTGTCAGATATGCTGTTAACGAAAGCTAATCAAATCTGACCAATCAGATTTGAGAATTCAACAGCGCTTTGATGTAATCTGTTTTTACTATGCCTGCCAGTATTCTATGTAGCAGTTATATTTTGTTTTAATATTATCAAAAGCACTTTTGGGCTGAATTGCTTCCATAGAAAGTTCTGAGTAAATTTTGTTATTAATGTTATAACTCGTGTATTTCTGTTAGGCCTATGACCGGCTCCTTATCACATCCTGGGGTCATGACCCTGGTGTGGTTCCCACATCAAATGTCCTGACCATGTTGAACGACGCCTTGACTCACTCTGCGGTGCTCATACAGGTAAAGAAACCAAATGATGACCTAAAGACTCAGTGCAGCAGCGGGAGCACCTTTAACGTGCCATCTTTCTGCTTTCGTCCCTGCAGGGTCATGGCATGCATGGTCATGGGGAAACGGTTCATGTCCCCTTCCCTTTTGATGAAGAGGACCTCAAAGGAGGTATACCACTCCCATCAAAGCATCCTCATGTACTTGTTTATCTGTCTTGTGTTCTAAAGTGTCCCGCTTTCCCTCGTCCTAGAATTCTCCTATTCCAACATGTGTGCGCACAAGGCCCTGAAGGTCCTGCGTGAAAAAGTGGATCTGGAGCACCAGTGTGGCTACATCACCATGTTAAACTGCAACAACAGGAACCGCCGCAGGCCGAGTGACGCAGACGCAGCTGGTGAGAGAGCAGCACCGATCATTAAACCGTTTGTTTTGTCCATATTCGGATCTACTGATTGGGAAAAGACCTTTAAGACAATCATTAGCCCGCACCATCAGCAAGCGCGCCAATTACATTAGAATAAGGAAAAACATTTTAATAGGACGGCTTTTTATCTCTAACTTGGTTAGCCTTTTAATTGCTCTTTATGCTTGATTGAATCTGGTTGCAGTATGCATACGGTGCAGCTTGTTGAGTACATTGTGTGTTCTCTGTGTTAGGAGACACCGAGTTTGGTACAGGGTTTGACGCCAATGGAAGCAGCGAGTCTTTTGAGCTGGTTGCTGAGGAGAACAACGGGGACAGCAGCAAGAAGCAGGGAACAGAGGGTACGTGAGACCAGCTCACTAAGCACGTGTACATTGCAGACGGATGACCGTTTCAGATGAAAGTCATGTTTCTTTTTACGTAGGTTCTTCCAATGAGGATGAGTGGGTACCTCTGGAGCTGTGCTTTGGAATGCCGCTCTTCAACTCGGAGCTAAACCGCAAAGTGTGTCAGAGGATTGTCTCACACAAACTCTGCAGCAAAGATAGGTAAATAAAGCCTGCAGTCCAAACATTGTGTTGTACGTGTGTGGTGCCCTGGAGAGACCTGATCAGATTTGGATACTTTCTGCTAAATCTAGTTCTGAAAACTAGTCTGGTTATTCCCAAAAAATAAAACGTGATATAATTCTTGCCAAATTTGAAAGAATTATAAGTTTGCAATGGGAAATAAGTTCTCGCTGATGATCAGCATCATCACATCACGCTCTGTCTCATCACCTGACCTAAAATTCACTTACAGCCTTTAAACACGAGCCTCATCATGGTCTTATCACTCAAATGATCTCTGCTGACAGTGGTGGGAAAATGAATCTTTTTCTAAAATTCTTGTTATTAATGTCTGTTTATTAAGTCATTTAAAGGGTACATATTATAAAAACCTCACCTTTTCAGTGCTTTTGCACTGGGTTTCCGGAATACCTACCAAGCCACAAACTCTGAAATAAGGCAACCCTGTCAATTTCCTTTCGGCCTCCTATTTCAGAAATCATGCACAAGGCGTTCAGATTTGGCTCCCCTTTCTATGTCACAAGGGGAGCTCATTAGAATTATACCGCCTCTATCCGAGTATCTCCACTCACAGCTCGAGAAGCAGGGGAAAGTCATGAATGTTCAAGAGGAATGTGCAGCCCGAATGGCTGGCAGAAGCTGTTGCGGTGAGCAGTGGTTCCTCATCATTTAAAGGAACAGGCACTCAAATGTAAACAGGGCTGTTTAGACAGAGTGAGAAGGGAGCTGTGGTGTAGTATTTTAACCAAAGCAAGTTACAGACATTTCATTTCAAGACCAACTGTGTCAACTTGTGGAAAAAGGGTATAATATGTCACCTTTAAACGTTTTTAAAACTTTGCTGTTATCTGTACAGTGTGTCAGACTTTTCTTCTCTGTATCAGTGATGCTATAATGGCACAAGAGCATCACGGACAAGTTGAGAATAGGTATCCGATTACAATCTGAATTGATTAGGCTAATATCCGTTTTGCTCTGGCATGTAACTACAAGACCTTGATCAAATTGTGAGGAAATCACTATTAGTTAGCAAGTTTTTAGACATCATTTGGGTAGACTGACAGCTTTTAGCACTGCTTTTGTTAATCCGACATCATCTGAGCAGGCAGACAGCTAAGGCAAGGTAGAAAGTCATGTAAATAGAAACAAGTTGCTATGGTAAAATATCAGAAAAACTTGATTTTGGTCAAAACCTGGAGAATTTAGCTACAATGACGTTCAGATTTTTATCACACTTATAGTAATAAGCCATATACATGATCAATATTAAAAACTTGAATTACAATAAAGTATACTGAAATGATCTACTTCTCTGTCCAGTCTTCAGGAACTACTACATTCCAGTCGAAAGCTGTCCTTGAAAGTTCTGAGTTTTGTCCAATCATTCCAAGTAAGCTACAATGAATTGCACATTTGTAATTTTTCATTGGATAATATTTTGGCACCCTGTCAGTGTTCTCTATCTCAAAGTTACAGACATTACAGATGAATAACCTTTGAAGATATAACAACTCGCTCCCTAACTGTATGTTTCTTCTTTCTCTTTTATAGGATTGTAACCATTCCAGTGACCCAGACAGTGGGGTATCAGGGCCTCTTTGCCAGCCACCGGCTGAGTCTGGCGTCCCCCTCCCTGCCATAAACCTCCTCTTTAAGGACGGGCAGCTGAAGGAGTGGAGCGGGCGAGCCCCGCCTTCCATCCACCTCTCTACTGTACAAAAAGACCAGCCCACATAAAACCACACCCTCCACCTCTTTTTCTCTCTCTCAAAAAAAACCCATCTACACACCAGTCATCACCACACCCAGCCCCACTCATCCCGATCGATTCTCCAGCTAGCAGTGTTGCTATCTTGGCCCTGTTCCCTACAGCCGAGTGTAAAAGTCAACTCTGAGTCAGTGATCTGGACGTGATCGCACCCCTCATCTAACAAAGCATCAGCTATCACTCTGTGTTGAGTTTATTCTGTACCAAAATACAAAATATTCTCACATAAGGGTGACTTTGCTTGGAAAAGAATAGGACAAAGTCCTGTGGTTGGATGAAGTCTCCCAGGTCTCTTGTAATATGCCTATTTGTACCGTCATGTGACTTGATGCATGATGTCATTGCACAAAATCTCAGAGAAGCGACTTGACAAAATGGTTTGCATTGATGGCCATGAAAATGGGGTTTTTACTCTTGCACAAAGTTGATTTTCCTTTATGTATTTTTTTTTAATCATTAATTCTTGCTCATTATTTGAGAGATTTAGATTTCATCATAACTTCTTCACTGTCATCATTTTTGGGTAGCCAGAGCATAAGAGCAAAGTATGCTTCCAACGTCATTCTTTGCTGTTGTACCACCAAAGATTAATCTTCTTTTTTTTTTAAATTGTTATTATTTCTACAGCAATTTTAGTGTTATTTTGCAGCATTATACAGGAACTGCTCAGTTCCCGGGAGCCTGAAATCAATTCTGTGCTTGTATACTCAATAGCGTGAGACCTATTGAGCGGCCTGTTTAAGGAATTACTCGTTTGGATAGAATTTACAGCTGTTTTGGAGTCCAGAGGGAATCATCTCTCGCACAAACCTGGAAGATCATTCTCTGTAATATTCCTACCACTCTCTTTGGTTATAATAATGTAGCATTGCTACTGAGTTAAGTCATGTAGCCAGTCAGGCTCCATTTCCTTTTTCCTCCTCTATAATCATGGTTGTTAATGATTGCGATGAGATCTTGGTGCAGCATGATGAGTGTTTAGAAACCATTGTGTGTATTGTGCATCGTTCTTGCACCTTCTTTCCCCAACTCCCACTTTTCCCTTTCGCTGACCTCCTATTTACGCCCCACTGGAACTTCTCCTCTGGAAACACGTGAACCCCGTCCATTTCTCTGTTCCTAATTCATCTCAGTGTTAGAGAAGAACTTGTTAGTTTTATAATGTCAATCTGCATTTTAGGAACTCTTTGTTGTAGGGTGTTTGATGGGAATGTGAATAATTCTCTTGTAATTAAATGGGTCTAAAAGTGACATTCCCTCTCATGCCACTCCTCACCCCACCCCAAAAAAAATATATATGGCATATGGCATACCAATATGTACAAAGTATATGATAAATCTAAAGAAATAAAAATGGTGCAACAATGTTCCCCTAAAAACCCATTTAGACACTCTGTGCTTGTCTGGTGCTGTAATTGCTACTGAAACACAAATGCAGGGTGCCGGCAACGGGTCAGCAGATGATGACGCATAAAAATGCAACAGTCTGAGCAAAGGTGACTATATGAAATGAGAACGGGACTGAATGTTTTTCTCTCTTGGTCTCATCATCTTGTGCATGAATATTGTCCTTCACTGCATTCGAGTGTAATGTTTATACATAGGTGACGAACTTGCCTGAAAACTACAGGCATTCCTGAAATGTTTTTCTTTTGGATTCATCTCGAGTTATTATCGCATTAAAAGAAATCACGTCTAAGGATTCCGTTCCAAAGACGAAGAAGCCTTTTTTTCATCACATATCCCAGCTTGTTAGGAAGCTGGGGTCAGCCATGACCTGGAGTAGAGAGTGTAAAGGGCCTTGCTCAAGGGCAACAGTGCTAACAAGAAGGTTTGAACCTCTGAGCTTTTGATTTGTAACCCTGAGCCTCCATTCCAAGGAGGATCATAGAAATTTGTTCAGGAGAATCTGATTACAAACTAAAGCGAGTTTGTAGACTGTGAGGAAATCACACTTAGCTGGCAAGGGGTTTAGACATCTTTAAGCAGAGTGTGTAATTTTACAGTGAAATAATGCCTATGCATGATTTAAAAAGTAAATAAAAACATTTATCCATCGTTTATGGCTAACCGTCTAGAGGCAAAGCAATCACATTGCCGTCTCATAGATCCACGGTCCCGGGTCTGATCCTGAGCTTGGCTTACTGTCTGTTTGGACTTTAGCATGTTCTTCACTGACATGTTTGCGTTTCCTATTTCTTCCACCTGTTCATAAACACGCCAGTAGGTGGATTGGTAACCTTACGTTGATCGTAGGTGTGAATGAGAGTGTGAAAGTGTGTATATGGTGCCTTACAATAGTGTCCCATTCAGGGTATAGTCCAGCCTCATGCCCAGAATTCCCAGGATAGACTCTGGACCCACAGTGACCCTGACCCTGACCCTGACCTGGATGAAATGGTGACTGAAGATGAATGAATATTTATGGTTTCTTAAACTTGACGTGTTAAAGTATGTAATATGTAGAACAACCCAAATTTGCCCAAGTGTTTCTTTGGCTCTTTTTCCAGAATTCAGGTTTGGTGGCTTCCAACAGGTTTTTCCAGGTCTCCACACATATTTCCAAGTTCGGTCATTCACTTTCCGTCAGCCGTTCTGTGAGCCCTTGTTCATGATGCACATACCACATGAGCTCTGTGGAAATGCTTTCGACGTTGTGCAATCGTGCGTGTCATCCTGCATTCACACCCACTTTATAAGCACATGGTCATCTCAGTACGGTGCTTGTGCAGAGTAGCAGAAACACGATAGTATCATTTTATCTCACGTTTAGGCTTTGTTCAAGTCCATGTCTGGCTTTCTGCATACATTTAATACAGCCAGGCCATTTCAGTAGTGTCTCTGTATGTAGTCGCAGGAGGAATAATCTTTGTCATTATGTCTAATTATTAATGTCTGTGCTGTGGAAGGAGTTGGCTGAAGTGAGGAACCACTCTATTCATCCTTTCCAATAGCTTTGATAAATACTAGTAGATATGCTTTTACAGGAACAACAGAATAATGTGATGTAGCTCCGCTACTATCACCACGCCTGAGTTCATTCATTTCCAATAATGGCACATCCTGTAGTGTTTTTTTTTTTTTGCTCTCACACAACAGCATTTGGCAATGATTTCAATTTTCATTTTTACTACTGATTAACCGAGTTACCTTTAATGCCATGTTATGTTTGAGACAAGCTACTTCATTTTTATCACTTTAAACATCATTGTTCCCTCACAAAAATAGACAAAATACGCATGTTATGTTAGCGAGAAAACATGACTAGTCATGAAGACTTTTCTTTGGTGGAAAAGTTTGTTACAGAGCACCGACATTGGAGGCTCCTTCCATAAATATTCCAGAAATGTCTCCTTACCAAAAACTTCCCGAATATCAAGAGTATTCATTTTGAAAAATCTGTCTATTATTAGACTGTATATAAGAAGTTGTTATATAGACAATAACATAATTACACACATATGTATCATCCACTGATGTGGCATCTGATGACCAATCAGAATCAAGAATTCAACAGCGCTGCATGTGGTATGAGAAAACATAATAGAGGTTACATAGAATTACACTTATTATCGATTTAATTCTGGTCTGAGCCTCACTATAGGCACAAATTATAGTCAACTGCTGTATCATTAAGCCTGAGCCTCCATGAACAGTTTCCCCTTTCATTATACTAAATGATGGGTGTGTGACCATAGTTCAACTGACAGTTATAAACCGAATGAAATGTTGCCATAAAATATGTAAAGTTTTTATGGAAAGGTCACATTCTATTCTAAAAGAATATAAAAAAAAAAAAAAAATTGAGATTTTTCCCCTTTTTTTATGAGGACAGAGTAGGCTTAAACATGGTGTTTAATACGGAAACATTTAACCAATTCATAATTAAAAGGTTCTCATGCAAATGTCAGACTTCCAGGCTTAGTCTGTGCTTAAGTGAACTCTGCATTTAATAATACAGGGACCAGAGAGAAATCACAGTGGCCTATTTAGAAACAAAAGTTAGTGGAGCAGAAAACCGTAGGCTAAACACCCCCACCATCCCCTCGCTGGTGGGACTTACAGGACAGGGACACAATTTTAATTAAGTGGCTCAGCTCGCCAAAGGCAATTCTATTAAATAAAATGGTGGAAACATTTAAACATTAAAGGAAAACTCCACATTGAAACACATTATACATGTTTATATAGAAGTATTTATTTTTTTAGCGATTCTGGTTATAATGTGATGTGTTAGTGGTACATTTTCATTATTCCTGTGAAAGCCTGTTGTGTACTAAAGCAGAATGCTAGGAAAAACAGGGTAGTTTTAATACTTTGATTATTTTTCTTTGGCACTATTGCTGTCTTGCTTGCTTTATTTCTAGCAATAAAAGCACCTTCTTCCACTTCCTTCCAACTTAGATAAGTAAAAAAATACCTTCTGATCAGCATGGGAGTCTTGAAAAGTCCAATTAGGAAACATTATTTCTTCTTCTGCACACTGCTTTGCCACCACATGTTCACAAAAAGTAAGCAGGCTATATATACATTCACATGCTAGTGCAGTTACAATGGCATTTAATATGTTAATGAGGAATCCAATGTTTAATTAGGCTAGTGGAGACAGAAAAAGTTCCACAGTGCAATGCAGTGAATTACGGCAGACTCTGTTTTTCGGTTAGTTAGAGATCTTTGTGTTGACAGCACTGACAGTGTTGTTAGCATGAATATTTTGAGGTGGTAATAGAGCTGGGTGGACTAAAAGACTAAAGCTCTGCTGCATCGTGCTGTTTAGGCACCACTATTAATAGGTAGCTGTATGGCATTGTATTGTGCAATGCATGAAACTGTTAGCCACAGTGAAAAAAAATTGTCAATACTGAAAAAGGCAACTAAATACCAACCGAATATCACATTAATTATAAATATTAGATTAATTATTCAGGGTGAATTTTTCCTTTAAGATTTTGTTTAGTTTGTGTATGTCTATGCGATATATATATATATATATATATAGATATATATATATATATATATATATATATAAATTTGCGACAGAAATATTTGCCTTATTTCAATATTTTGCTGGAAACATGGCCTTGTGCCATCTGTGCTGAATGTCAACAGGTTTTGGTATGTTAATTTCACACAAATTGTGCACTGTCTCTTTAAGTGAAACTCTGTGTGTGTGTGTGTGTGTGTGTGTGTGTGTGTGTGTGTGTGTGTGTGTGTGTGTGTGTGTGTGTGTGT
>JAQQZR010000021.1:7058657-7069813 GCA_030068235.1 Notoglanidium macrostoma | reverse complement strand
TGTGTGTGTGTGTGTGTGTGTGTGTGTGTGTGTGTGTGTGTGTGTGTGTGTGTGTGTGTGTGTGTGCGTGTGTGTTTCTACATCATGTTATTTTGCGAGAGCGCGCGCACACCCACCAGGCGGATACAGCCCACAAACTAGGATCTGCTGCTGTGTTTATCATCCTTGAGCTACTGGAAAGAAATGTTTGTTACATCTCACTCGCTTATGTAAAATGTAGACCTTATAGGAGTTCTTCTTATTGGTGTAACTTTTTTTCAGGACTAAATGAATAAGATTTGTGGTATTATAACAAATACGTTTTTAAGTGATGATGACCGGATATTTAAAAGAATACGGGTTAACAAACACATTTAACCGAAAAAGTTACTTATGCGGCGTTTGCGCGCGCGTGTTTCGAATGAAATGCGGCTCGCGCATGTCGGTATTTGGGCGCGCGGTTAACAGGTGCAGCGCGCGCTCCTAGTGCTCACTTTCTCGGGTATTACCCGGACACCGGCTTTAGTGCTGATGGGCAACCAGGTCGATAAACTCGCGCATCTCAGTTACGCCGAAGTGCCGACCGCGGAGCCGAGCGGCACGGACGCCGAGGACGACGGCGCGCGCATCGGCGTGTCCTACATCTTCTCCACGGACGACGACGACGCGTTGGCGGACGACAGGACGGACGAGAGGACGCCGCCGCCGCCGCCGCACGAGCTCGAGTGCGCCGTCTACCACACAGCCGCGTGCGTGTACGAGAGGCGCGCGCGCGACCTGCGCGCGCACTCCGCCGAGACTCTGATGAGCAAGTGCGTACCCGGGGACGTCCTGGAGTTCGTGGCCGCCGGCCAGAGTCCCCACTGGGCTGTGTACATCGGCGACTTTCAGGTGGTGCATCTGCACAGGGCGGAGGTGAAGTGCAGCTTCGTGATGGACGCGGGCCGCGGCAGACGCTGCCGGATCGTTAACCAGCTCTACAAGTACGAGCCGCTGAGCGCCGCCGCCGTGGTGCGAAACGCCACCGAGCACGTGGGCATGAAGGAGCGCGAGCTCAGCTGGAGGAACTCGGAGTGCTTCGCCGCCTGGTGCAAGTTTGGCAGACGGGAGTTCAAAATGGGCGGAGAGCTGCGCATCGGCAAACAGCCGTACAAGCTGAAGCTGCTGCTGGACGCCAAACACGCGCACGAGCTCGAGTTTCAGAGTCTGGAGGACGCGATCATGGAGAGGAGACGCAGGGACAGGGTGGACAAACCCACAGTGCTGAATGAGCTGGAGGGACAGAGGTGAACTGACACAGGACCACAAATCGGCTATGCACATTGTACTGTATGTTCAACGTTTTAAAAACTTCATCAACATTGTTTTTATTGAAAGTGTCTCCACGAGTTCTGAGTCCTGATGAAGGCAAATGAACAGTTAAGTAAATACCACATGCCAGCAGATCATCTGTCATGCTGCTCACTCTCCATGACCCCTCATCTTATTTTACGTAGAGGAGACCGGGGATGATTGTACCACTTTTTGTTTTGTTCAGTCCACTTGCATAGACATTCCTTGCTTACAAAGGTCACAGTAACAACAGTTACCTTTTTACACGTAACCATTAACATTTCAGGATACAATTAGAAGTGGTTATGTTTTTTTTTTTTTTTTTTTTCCCCATAGTGATGCTTCATGTTACACTTTTGACAAATGCCACAGACTCTGACCAGATGAAACACACCTGCTTTGAATATGATGTGGCGAGAATAAATGCATACCTCCCTGTCCACTCATGGTTAAGCGTTCTCTTTTTCAGTCTTAAAAACAAGCCATGTCCTCTATGAAAGTCTTTGAAAACTCCCCTTTCTGAGCTAATAGCCTTGTAGCTAGTTTCTGGTATGCATGTGATCGGAGGCCGCATCAGTGGATCGGCTACAGAAACATGGTGCATATTTAGACAACTAGAGTTGCTGTTATTTTTATATGTGCTTATTGGCTCTGCTGTGTGTACTTGGTTTGGTCTGCTGTGTTTTCCAGTTGCTGAGCCCTGACTAGCCAAAATTTCATGCAGAAATCTTACATGGACAGGAGCCAAGGGAAGAAAGTTGGTTTTCTGGATGTAAGGGTTGGCAATACGCTTTCTCCCCTGTCCATCCCAGCAACACTGGCCGATGATGGACATCTGTACGCTCATGTATGTGCAAGAGGGTAGATGGCACTTTCCTCAGAGTGTGTTACTTGGCTCTGTGAGGTAGCATGAGCAGCAGCTCGAAACGACGCAGTTGGCTGGCTTTACACGTCTTGGAGTGAATACGTTTTATTCTTCATCCACCAATTAAATGTAAATAATCTTCAAACACAATAAGACAACTCTTAGACTTGACCTGTAACGTTCTGTGGTGAAATAACAGTATAGTGGTAAAGGGAAAAAATAGGATGGAATATGTGGTATGTAATTCACATTTATACATCCAGGCTGACCATGCAAAAAGGTTATTTGCTAAGTAATAGTATTTAGTAATATATAGAGTAATAGCAAAATTAATATTTCTCTAAACATAAACATTGATGTAACAAACTGAAGTTTGTCCTGACATTTGCAATTAAGCATTATGGCTTATTCATAAACAGAGGTATTTCACATATACAGAAATGTATGTTTCATCTGCTAATAAGTTTAGCATTTGTTAGTGTATCACAGGAATGTCAATCACATGAACAACACAATTGTAAAACTAAACCATTAAACCACTGGAACTGGATTGTACACCTTTTCAGGTGTAAGTTCAGTGAGCAAATCCGAACAAAGAACAAATCAGAGATACTGAGGATGTTACTACTGACCAGGGTTGCAATCATCGCTGGTCTCCCCTATTTCCCTTTTACAGTATTAAATGAACATGTATTGTTTAAGGCCAGTTTATAAATACTGTAAGCTAGATTACCTGACATTCCATATTCTTTAAGAAACTGATCATATTTTGCACGCGCCCAAACGCCCTGTTTACACTTGGTTTTAAAATGCGTCTTGAGCATTCAGGTCACGAATAGACTGCCAAGACACGTCGCTGTGTATGCCTGTGTTTATCATGCGTCTCCAAGGTGACCAGCTGACCACTGTTGTTCAAATTTCGTTACTGCCTACATCACTTCCGCTTGAAGGTCAAAGGTCCCCACTCACTATTATATTAAAAATGAAAAACCTGCAACATACCTTCATTATTTTCTTGCACTCCAACCATGGACATCGGAGCTCCTCTCCATTTTTTTCTAGCGTGTCACGCTGTTACCAGAACAATCACTGCGTCCAACATTAATGACGTATTTTCCGGTTACATCCGTGTTGCGGACGCATTAGTGTTCACACTTACAGAAGGTATGTGGTTAAATGCGTCCCAGACCACCTCGGCAAGTGGTTTGAGCGAATGCGTGCTGAATGCGTCTTGGAGGTCGTTTACACTTGTATTTAGTGCTACCCAGTTGTGATCAGATCACCCAAGATTCATTTTAATACCAAGTGTAAACGGAGTCAGAATCCTCAAAAGCTACAAATGGACACAAATAAGTGATTCAAACACTGTAAATTTTAAAACTGTTGGAAGTCATTAAAATTTTGAGTTCAGTTGACACCACAGTCTTATTTTAATAGTGTAGGTGTTAACAGGGAAGATAAACAGGAAGTGTACGTAGTTATTAGAAGAAGGAATGCAAGCCTGGATCTGATGATGTGTCCTGGGAGTTAAATGTTAAAATGAACACTTTTGCTGTGTACATTTGACATTCCTTTGACTCTCAGGATGATTTTCCACAAATATCTGTCATTAAGTGTATTGCAGTATTATTGAGCTCAGTGGGCCTTTCAAAAAGCAAACGGTAAACATGGTGTTATTCAGCAAAATGCAATTCTATAGCAGGGACCTAGTTATGGAGTTACAATCGCGGCATTAGAAGTTTAATTTTCAATGCAACAATTATAACCCCAATGCCTAGAAGTCTAATCCTTTTTGCATGCCTCAAGTGGGCTTAAAAATCTACTTCAAACAGGAAGAACGCTATTGAAGGCAAACTGCTTGACCTTGCCGTGCCCTTGACCCTTATTGAATCAATTCCCAAATCGAATCCTTTGCTTGTTACAATAATAATTCCATATAAATCCTACAAACTTGTGCCTGACACATTGCGCTACGTTGAATTTGCACCCTACCATCTGAAATTGGATCTTGAACTGAAATTGAATTTTGTGGTTAAAAGAGAATAAATTAAATATTGTGTGTATCATTTTGAACTTCAAACCTTTCAGCATGAAAATTCAGCTTCAGGCTATAGATTGCTCTGTAATGAAATTCAATTCTAGACACAAATTCAAAATAACATTCAAATTTGGAATGGCATGACTTAAAAAAAACCAGAAAATAAAACAGTCTGGGGTGATAACTCAGCCATGAGGTTTGCGACTGAATAAATGCGTCGGCTCTAAGTAGATGATAATCATCCATGAAATATGTGAGCATATTTGCAGAACCTTGACTTAATGACCAGAGAAAATCACAAGTACAGCAAATCATCCCACAACACAGTTGGTATGCCTGAGAGCTATGCCTGAGACGAGGCTCTTTATGACCTTAGGAAGTAGGGTATTTTATTATCCAAGTGCGACGTCTCTATGTCTTAGAGCCTCTGTGGGTAAACACGGGGATGCTGGGGCAGAGCGACGTAATTACAGCTGCCACCAGCAGTGAGTAATGGCCACACACAAAGGCAACAAGGCACTCTTTGTGCGTCACTTTAGCTCCTGCTCTAATGCTGCCGCAAAACAATTGTCCCCTAACGAGCGCTTCTTTAGCCAAGTAGAGAGGGTGGCTGGTGAGTGGTGGCAGATTTGTGGCTGTGCAGTGTGTGTAGATTATCAGAACACGCTGGTGATATTGCTCTCAGCCTGAGGGACGGTGCAGGTGGCTCTTTGTTTCCTCTCACAATTGTGCTCTGTTATTACTTTGTTCTGCCCTGTTATGACAGAGCCTCAGTGCGGAAAAAGAGCATTCATCGTCTAATAAAATCAACTAGCATACAGATTGATGTATTGAATTCTCCTCCTTATTGGTCTGTGTGTATTTGCGCTGTCTGTTTCTCAGTCCTGTGTTGAAAAATGAGTTATACCATTGCAGACTGTAATCCCTGTGTGCCTCAGGAGCACTGAGTCAGTGGAGGTGGGTCTCAGAGCACACTGGTTGCCACTTACCTATTAGCACAGCTGCATGTTTTCTGTCACACCATGTCAGCTTCGCACTATAGAGCTCAACCTGAAGCTCAGTCCACCACTATGGCATTTTGATGGGATTCAGATGAGATTATGTTTTTCACATTTGAATACATGTGATCACATGGGAAAAAATATGTAAAGGTGCGTTTCACTAAGTTATGCACTGAAGTGCGTGTGGATTCAAGTAAACACATGAACATGTGATCATGTGAAAATTAATGAACTGTGTGGGGGGGACATTGAATATGAATATGAAGGGATATGAAGGGGAAAATAATGACCTGGAAAAAGAAATGTATTATGTGGAAGAAAAGCATGAGGAGATAAACAAATCATGAAAACTCGAATAAAAAAAAAAAATGCATGAAAATATATGTATTGTCAATTGAAAATCGAATTTTAAATGAAAATACATGAATCACGGAAAAAAAATAATCAAGATCAAATAATTGTATTATGTGGGAAATTAAATTAATTATGTAGGGGAAAACATGCAAAAATAAATGAATTGTGAAAAATAAAAATAAATAGATTAGAAAAATAAATAAATAATTGGGGGGGAGATCACATAAAAATGAATTATGAAAAAAAGAACTGATGAAAAAAGAGAATCACATCATTAACTTGTGTAAATTTTATACCGTATGTGTCAATCGTGTAATTAAAGTAAAGTTCTGTAAGGGATCACGATAATGCCTTATATATTTTTTTACAATATTATAACAAGATTGTATTTTGTTTTTTTTATAAAAAATGATAACTCTACCTGAATGCTCAATTATTTTATGAGAAATGAACATTAGCAGGCACCTCATTCAGGACTTCCTGTCTAATCTAATTGTTTGATTTTTGTTTACTGGCAACTAGTGATTTTGAGCTTAGCATGAGTAGAATGACATAAAAATGATCTAAAGTGCCCACAATGCTATTGCGATCCATGCACCTGTTCTCAGCTGAGTTTACGACTGCACGTTTAATAAATAGTTACCAGAATAGCTAGCTAACTAAACCTAGCTAGCACGTTACAAACAGTGCCTGTCAAGGTGTGTTGTCTTAGCAAGCTAAATTGAACCATGGGAATGATTTCTGTCAGTCTGTTAAAAAAATTAAGGAAAACAAGAGTTATGAGATACCAAGGATTCACGGGACGGCCTTTGCTAAGAAAAAGAGCACTAAATTTCCCCTGTAATTTCCAGACGTTGTGGGTTAAATTCTGTAACCAAAGTGTCGTACACAATTATTATTGGCCTTAGTAACTTCAGGCACAGGTTTTACTTAAAGGGAACGTTAGCCCTATAGTACTATACATCTGATTAATAAATGTAAGGTTTGTTAGAACAGTATTTGCTAAATGCAGTTTTGTAACCAGGGACCTCTTTTAACTGTGAAATAAATTCCACAGACTCCCTCAGTACAGGTTTATTTAATGAACATTATTAAAATGTACAGTACAATCAAATTTGATCTATTTATTTGAGCCGTGGAAATTTCTACTCCTGAATTTTCCATAACCAGAACACATTAGGTCCAAGCTGACATTAATTAGAGCCTACTTATTTTTGAGTTATTGAGGTTTGGAGTAATTACATGCAATTCAAGGGACAATATAAATAGGCTAATAACAATATAACTATAATAACTCAATAATAAATATAAGAATGTGGGTAGTGGGTTGTAATTTCCAGCGCAGTAACCAAATTAAAAAAGCATACACCCTCTGGCTTTGCTTCAAAGACCCAACGTTGAGAAGTCTTTAGAAGACTTTACATTTCTTTCCTTTTATAACACATACATTTACCTCAGAATTGCCTCAGAAGGGCAGTGACACTTTTTATGTGTCCAACGTAACCATATCATGTCCTGACCACCACGCCCATATATAATTTGGGTTTTTGCCCAAAGTTTTACCACAAATGTGGAAGCACACTGCTAAATAGAATGTCTTTTCCCCTTAAATGGGACCTAAAAATGTTCCAGCATGGCGATACCCAGTGACCTCAAGCCCACTAAACACTTTTGGGATAAACAGAAACAACTAATTCACCCCAAACCTCCTCACCTAACATCAATACCTGACCTCACTAATGCTCTAACAGCTGAATGAACACAAATCCCCACAGCCATGCTCCAAAATCTAGTGGAAAGCATTCCCAGAAGATTGGACAAGCACATAATAGCTGAAATGGTCAGGAGTCTACAGACCTTTGGCCATGTAGTGTATATCTTATTATCAGCACATGCCTGTAGGACCTGTAGGAGTAATGATTTTTCCGAAATAACCCAGTTTGCCAACTGTTGCCACTGTTGAAGTATGATGGAAATTTTGTCCCACTCATCTCATTATTTTATACCGGTTTCCTGATGTAGTCCTCAGGGACCTTACGACTGTCTCCACTGCAGCTCCCAACACAACTGAGCCAAACAAACAAGAACGCTGAAACCCTGGTTCAGGTGTGTCGAGACTTAATATAGTTTAAAATGTGATCACTAAGGAATATGTTTAATACTTCAGCTGAGCCCATTAATCTGTGTTTCATAATGCCTCGAGCATTACTTTGACTTTATCTAATATATCTTAACTTAGCGATTTTCTAAAAATAATTCTTCTAAACCATGTAGAAATTATGCAAAGTTTCTAGTGCTGGAAAAGAAACATTTACATTTTAAAATTAACTGATGTTACAGGGTCAGTTTCCTCTTACTTAGTACTTAGTACAGCTAAATATATGTAAAAGTTAAGACATTATTGAGCCTTATCTACAACATTTTGTTCGTCCCCTAAAACTTCACTTTACCTTGAAACAATCATTAGCACACTTTAAAAATCGTATTTATTTTTTTTTTTTTACATTAATGTGTCGATTCTTGCTTGAAACAACCTTTTCCATAAATCATCCATTATGGGTGGTGAAAAATCTGTTTTAGTTCCACAACATTCACTCAACCGTAACACCTGGATAAAATATTTATCGTATGTTCAATAGAAAGTTGCATCATCTGAATTTCCTGAAGTACATTGCATTGGAAGAAGAGAAATAAGTTCCATCCATTCTTTTTTCTAAACCAAATTCTAGCTTGCTAACTTAAAAATGTGTTTTAAGTATATCATTAGAATGTCCTTATGTCATTAGCATGAATACCACTTAACCACATTTGCCAATTCCATCCATCCATCCATCCATCCATCCAACAATCCATACATTATCTATAACACTTGTCCATTAAGGGAAGCAGGAGCCAATCCCAACTGACTTTGGAAAAGAGGTGGAATACACCCTGGGTATGTTGCCGTCACAGAGAGACGAACCACCATTCACACTCACATTCACACCTATGGGTAATTTACAGTAGCCAGTTGACCTAATCTGTATGTCTTTGGCTTTGGGAGGAAACCGGAGCACCCAGAGGAAACCCATGCAGGCATTACTTATTAACATTACTAATTTATGAGCAAAATGCAGCTATTATACGAAACTGCTTGAAAAGGGTTAGCACATTTTTAATGGTTATATGCAAGTGCAACTGCTGTCACTTGGGTTTATGTGGGTTTATTAATAGCAGAAACTTCACTTTTAAGTGGAAAGAAATAAACACTCATTAAAACACTTAATCTCTCTTACCGTCATTACAGACTATGAGAGCAAGTGATTTTGGGTTCTTAATTGTTTTTCATTTGCATAAACGGATCATTATACATTCTTTTCCGACATCTGGCTGCTGTCCTGCCTCAGTATCCTGCTGTCCTGCCTCCAGGTTCCTACAGGTGCCAGACCTCTAGTCCTGCTCTGCCTGCGTTGTTGTCATGTGAATAAATCCAACATAATCTTTTCCCTGGACAAGCTTACAATTATGACTGGATATGCAACTTTTCAGTTAACCTGGAAGAAGACAGGATGAAGCCATTATCATTTATTTTATACTCTATCAAGCTACAACATTAAAAATGAATACTTAGGGCTCACAAAATAGCTAAGCCAGTTTTTCTTTGAACATCCTTAACTGCATTCAAAAGATGAATCCCTGCTTTATCTTCTTTATAATATGGAAAACTTTCTTAATCAGCAGCATGAAAGCTATCGTTGAGAAACACAGCACCACTGCTGAGCGCAAAATGCAAGCGATATTTTCCTAAAAGGCTTATATTATAGAGGATGATTGAACATCCCTGAACCCTGTCTGCGCCATTAAAGAACACAAAAGAGCACTGGGGTGTGTAGATAAGCCACTAATCGAGATAAGGCACCAGCGTTGACATTTAAACTTCGTAGAACAGAGTTGCTGATAGTGCTTAAAAAGCCAGAAGTCCTGGGTAAGGTTCCATGCTAGTGACTGGAAGATTGAAAGTTCAAATCAAGTCCATTATCCTTTAACTTATCTTCATGCTTGTTTGTCTCACTTGTAAGTAGTTTTGGATAACAACACCTACCACATAACTGGGTGAAATGTAAATGTACCAGTGGCAACAAATTTCCTGACCTCCTGCTTCATTTGCATTCTTCACATTTGTAGCAGCAATGCACTTGTACCAGCATATTTTGATCACTCTAAGCTTTAGTACCTGCCAGGTCAGTCACAGCGATGAAAATTCCAGCTTTGAGAGGTCTGATTACAATGCTGGGCAGCAGCAATAATAAACACAATGGAAGGCACTGCGTGGGGTGCCAGCGGGCGGAAAGCCTTATTCTAACTTGATTAACTCAGGGGGAGGAATTGTAAACCAACTGTGACATGCAGGGGAATACAAGTGCTAGAATATGCTGGGGTGACCATAGAAGTCAAGTTTGGAGGGTTGAGTACCAAACAGTCAGTCAGTCAGTCGCCTACTATCAGTTATCTAAACAGCAGTGTTGGCTAGTGATGCAGGTACCACACAGTGAATTTTAGAGAAAATCATTTTCCAGTTTATCTCTCTCTCTCTCTCTTCCTCTCTCACTGTCTCTGTTTCTCTCTCTATCTGTCTGTTTTTCTCTATCTTCAGTTCCCTGTATCAGATATCATGCACTCCTGAAAGCCACTCCAGTAGCATTGCTGGCTAACAGATTGCGAGGTCCTGAGCTCAGGTTACTGTCTGTGTGGAGTTTCATGTCTTCTCCCTGTGTCTGAGGGTTTTCTTCCGGGTTCCTTGGTTTCCTCCCACCTCCCAAAAACACTAAACTAGCAAGTGAAAGTAAACCTAGTGAGTGAAAAAATGGCTCTAGCAAGAATAAGCTAACATAGTGAGCAAAAGCTGACCTAGTGTGTGAAAGCTAACCTAGTGAGTGAAAATAAACTAGCAAGTAAAAGCTTAGACCAAAATAGACCTAGTGAGAGAAAGTTAATACAGTGAGAGAAAGCTAAGTAAAACTGACCTGTGAGAAAAAAGTAACTTCTTGATGGAAAACTGACCTAGCGAGTGAGAGCTGATATAGTAGATGAAAAGTAAGCTAATGATTAAAACTGACCTAGCAAGTGAAAGCTGACCTAGTGAGTGAAATTTAACCAAGCACAAGAAAAGTAAACTAACTAAAGTGAAAATTGACCTAGCAGGTGAAAGTTAACCTTGTGGGTGATAGCTGACCTAGCAAGTGAAAACTGATAGCAAGCGAAAGCTAACCTAGATAGAGAAAACTATGCTAGTGAGTGAAAGCTAACCTAGTGTGAGAAAACTAACCTAAAAAACTAACCTTGCAAGTGGAAGCTGACCTAGCGAGGGAAAGCTAAGCATACCTGACCAAGACAAAGAGCTCACTGAAAATGCATGAATGAATGAGTGAATATATGAATGAACAAATTAATATAATGTTACCATAGCAACCTAGCATAGTATTTAATACTTGCACTATTTAATACGGCAGCACGGTGGTGCGGTGGTTAGTACTGTCACCTCACAGCAAGAAGGTCCTGGGTTCGATCCCCGGGTCACCCAGGGTGCCTTTCTGTGTGGAGTTTGCAT
>JAQQZR010000021.1:7022708-7057033 GCA_030068235.1 Notoglanidium macrostoma | reverse complement strand
CAAGATGCTGGGATTGGCTCCAGCTTCCCTGCGACCCAGACGGATAAAGCGCTATAGATAATGGATGGATGGATGGACTTTAATACTTGCAGACACATAAAAGTTCAGAGGAGGGCTTGAGCACGATGATAATCATGCGAGTAGAGAAGCGTGCACTCTGCATGACAATACTGTGAGATATCATATTCCCAGAGGCATTGAGTTACAACATGAATGCCAACAGGTTTTTATATATAACGTATAATGTAGACTAGGTAAGCAGTGAAAATGAGCAAAGAAGATAATGTTGTGTGAAACATTGTTTTTTCCAGCTCACTTATACATGATCCTGAGCTTTGTTTACTGTTTGTTTGGAGTTTCACGTTATCATGTCAGCATGGGTTTTCTCCGGCTTTCATCTCACCTCTCAGAAACATGCCAGTAGGTGGATTGGCTACTCTAAATTGCCCCTAGGTATATGTGTGAGAATGTGTGTGTGTGTGTGTGTGTGTGTGAGAGAGAGAAAGAGAGCATGAGAGAGAGATGGAAGCTCTGCAATGGGCTGCTTTACTGCTTTATATGCAGAGTTCCTAGAATAGGCTCCAGATCAACCACAAACCTGACCAGAATAAAGTGCTTACTGAAAAGGAATGAATGATGAAAAATCAACCTGTTTACACCACAGCGCCATTCAGTGCTTGAGGCTCTGACAGGTTGTACTCCACATAGTTTAGCACTTGTTCTAATTTGTTCTGGATTTGAATCTGGGCCGTTATGGAACGGATGTTTACAGCTGTTATGTAGGTTTATAAGTGACAACTTGACAACTTTTGGTCGTTCCATGACATTACATGCAACTACAAAGTGAGCAAATGTGTGCATTGGCAAATTGCTGTAGTAAAAGAGGAATAGAGCAGTTCGGGACAGGCCGTCATTGGATAATAATCACAAGACTGATTGCTTGGCATTGATTAGTTTCCTAAAACAGCCTGTAAATGTTTTACAATATCACCAGATTAATCCAAAGGTAAATGTATAATCTCAAATTCAAGAGTAGATAGTTTGAAATAAAAGTATTAATATGAAACACTGGAAAATCCATCCATCCATCCATCCATTTTCTATGCTGCTTATTCATTGCGGGTCACGGGGGGATGCTGGAGCCAATCCCAGCGGACCTCTAGTCAGAGGCACACCCTAAACAGGTATATCGGAAAATTGGTGTATTCATTTTAAGACAAATTGCACATTAGTTTTAGATTCAGATGACATGAATTGAATATAATCAAATCCGTAATTCTTGCTAACCCTGCATATGACCCTGGCACTGAAACTGACAGGTCTTTCCTTTCTCTTTTCCCATTCTATTTTCATATTATTCAGACAGTCATGTTAGAATTCCGTGTGATTTATTTTGGACCTCCTGCAGTCCAGTTTCCCCCTGAGAACTCGAGCTCGTCTCAAACGCAAGAGCAGTGCTGTCGAATACCAAGCACTGAATCATACTGGTTCCAATTATACCAAACAAAAATCAGTGCCTCTCTGCAGAAACCTGCTCCATTGTACTCACTACAGGCAACACAAGGAAGACTTTACACGTCACTCCAGCCCTGGATGAGATGAATGATTCATTCGTGAAGTTTTGAAGCTGCCTGGCAGTGATTGCCTCAGCTGAATTTTGAGTCATGGGTATTCAATCTTCAATCCCAAGGTCAAAACCTGACAGGGACGAGTATTCCTAGCTGTGGTCAATGCTGTAAGTGACTGTTCATGGTGGGAACGCTATGAACATCAAGGTCCAATAACACTCAGCTGCATGACTAAGAAACATGTTCATAACAGTCTCGCATGATTACAAATTAGTTTTAGTAGTAGTCGTAAATAAAAAAAGACAGTTTAAAAAATTAAGCATAAAAAAAAGACTAAATATATGAATGAGAAGAAGACAAGCATTGAATAAATATCTAATAGGAGACTTGTATATTGCCAATATGTTGCTGCATTAATTGTCCAAGCTCTATCACGATAATCACCGCAAAATTAAATTTGTACGGTTTAATTTAGCTATATGGCTTTCACATATATTGTGTGATTCAGCACATTATATTATTTTGCAGTTTTTTAAATAATCATACTTTGACAGGTACTTGTATGTACAGAACGAAGCAACTAGATAAGATGAGGTCATGAAAGGATACCTGTAATGTAGGCTATTTAATATATTTCATGCTTTTCATTCACTATTTTGAGTTGTCAAGGTTTAAATTAATTCATTATGCTTTCCTGCATAGAAAACATGCTCATGGTTTGAAGGATAAGCTGACGGAGCACTCATCAGGTACAGTTACTTCGCTCTCATTATGTGGTGCTCATAGTTGTATAAAAATATCAAATAATAAAAATCAGTGCTTGATATAAACAAGGTCCCAGAGTAAGATGGTGTGTCCTCTGTGTAAAAAAAAATAGATTTATTTTTTTCACACAGACTGATCAAGTAAAATTTTGTTTGGGATGAAGGTCATAATTAATTACTAGTGTTATATTTATGTGTTTAAAATTTACAGCCTACAACATAAATTTCAGACACAAATTGTCAGTTTCTAGCACAAGCTAAAATGTTGTCGTCTATGTCTGTGTTGTCTTTACAAGTCTATGTTGTCTTGCAATGTTTGCACACATGCACTTAATGTTGTCTTCTGTTGCACTTTTGTAATTCTGTGTTGTCTTATATGTAGCACATTGGTCCTGGAGGAACGTTGTCTCGTTTCACTATGTACTGTGTTATCTGTATGTGGTTGAAATGATAATAAAAGCCACTTGACTTGACCTGATATCTCACAAAGCAATCCGATTAAATTAACTGAACATTATCACATGTAACCGAGCCTGTGTGTGTAACTCCTTATGTAACATCTGCACAGTGCTTACATCTGGGGTTAGGTCTGAGGACTGAATACCAATGTGCACAATTTCTGTATTAAATCCTCTCTCTGTGCTTTACTTAACTCCAAAATGCAGCTCAGAATGTGAAGTGGTGTTACAGCTTATAAGGAAAAAAAAATCTTTCTGGCCTGTTAGAATTCCTATAAATTCCACATGAGATTGAGTAATTCTTTCATTTGTCTTTGTTGTTGGTTTGGAAACCCCAAACCTCTATTCTATCTCTATTTCTCTGAGTAGTAAAAGGTATTTTAGCTTGATATGCATGATGTGGTCTCTACTTGCAATACAGCATTCCATACATTATTCTGAATGTCATATGACCTAGATGAAAGAAAAAAAAAAAACGTGTTTTTGTGCATCAGAGGGCCTTTTATATTTATGGCTTCTGAAAGCCAGAGAGATGAGGCGGATTTACTCAAAGCTGTGTAGTTGTTTGAAATCCTGCGGTCAGCCAGGGGGGAAATGACCTTCATCCAGCACAGGTGAAGGGCACCATGGGAGGCTGGAGTTGGTCAGACATAAGTGAACACCTGCTGTTTGTTTCAGCTGAAAGCCTGTGTGTGTTCTGTGCAAAAAACGAAAACAAATGCTTTGATATTTGTTCAGCGGTAAGACAGAATATTTTGTATTTCTTATACATGCATTAAATAATATATGATGGTTAGGTTACGAGGCAGGATGTTTGCGTAAAAATAATGTCTCAGGAGCTCCACAGGGATGTGTTCTCAGCTGCCTCCTGTACGCCCTGTTCACTCACGACTGTGTCGCCAAGCACGATCCAGTATCATTTTCAGGTTTGCTGACAACACCGCCGTCCTGGGCATCATCACGGACGTAGACAGAGATGAGGTCAGAGCGTTATTAGAGTGGTGCAACGACAGCAACCTTTGCCTCAACATCAGCAAAACTAAGGAGATGGTCGACTACAGGAGGCTGGCTATGCCCCCTTATACATCGTTGGGGCTGCTGTGGAAAGAATTGGAAGTATCCTCGGTGTGCCTTACCTCACTGACGACCTGACCTGGTTCCTTTACAGTGGTGAAATTGGCTCGTCAGAAGCTTTACTTTCTGTGGAGGCTGAGGAAGTTTGGTCTCCCCCCAAAATCCTGACCAACATCTACAAATGCACCATAGAGAGCACCCTGACTGCATGCATGACTGTCTGGTTTGGCAGCTGCTCCCTCCATGACTGCAAGGCCCTCCAGAGAGTCATGAGAGCAGCTGAACTCATTATTGACAACAAACTCCCAGCCATACAGGACATCTTCAATACATGATGTATGAGGACGACTCACAAAATCACCACAGACTGTTTGCCAGACTGCCATCAGGAAGACTGTACTGTAGCATACAATCCAGAACCAGAGTTTGAAGAACAGTTTCTACCATCAGGATCCTGAATAAACTGTAATCCAGTCATTAGTACATCTTCCTCTCTTTCACTCACTACCTCCCACACACGGGTCAGCTCACTGACAGCTTAAAGACACTCATGGACAATCTCTTCGTATGTTTCTGTCTCTTTTTGGGCATGTTGCAATATTTCAAAGGGCACTTTTACCACTTTATTGTTGCTAAGGACTATGTCCTGTCTCTGTGCAATATATGGACATTGTGATCTTTATTTATTACACTCTAAACATACTACTACATCTAATTTAATTGTGCTTTTTTTTTTTCACAACAAGCACTTCCACTTTTGTGCATCATATACTAAATGGGACCTAATTGCAGGTAGGAATTAAAGTTGGGAACTGAAGAAACATCAGACCACACTAATTGAGAAAATTTCAATCTCAATTCAAATGATGTTTGTGGTCCCCTCAATTTGTTTTTAAGTTGAGAAGCTAAGCAATGATTGCATGTAAACAAATATCATCATGGTGGTGACTCATATTCTTTTGGACTATTTCATGGCAGGTTGTCCAGGAGCTCATAAAAAGATGTCATGCTTGCTCAAAACCTAATTGTCTCTGGAGGTTAAGCCTTGGGTTAGGGTTAGGGTTAGGGCTAACCCTAACCCTAACCCTAAACTGCCAAAATATTTGAATATCCCTGAATTTGAAGGGATTTAATTTGTACTGCATGACAGAGAGTCCAAGAATCCTCTCCACCCATGTAACAGGAAGAAGCTCAGTGCTTTTACTCTCATCATGGAAAGATTCAATATAAAAGTATAAATGCAACACATCACATCATTTTTGTCTTGCAATGACATCAATGACTTTTTGGGAACAATTTTTTAAACAACTTTTTGGGAAAGTTTTACAGATGTACTCAGCCCAAAGCCACCAAAAGTTAAAATGCCGTCTTTAATGAATATGATTATATATCAATCCAACAGCACAGGTCTAGTAATCAGCTGGTGATGATTAGAACCACAGACTGGGCATCTCGAAAGGATCATTGGTGAAATGCAATTCAATTTGTCCCACTTTGACCTGTCCACAATCAAACCACATTCATCATCTACTGTATGTGTGGCCTTTTCAATTCCTGCTGAGTTCATTTCCGCTACTCTTTCACATTTCAAACACCATCTAACTTTTTATACAGTAACACCACATTTGTGAAGTGACTTCTAGTAATAGGACGATGGAGGGGTGAGCTAAGTACAGAGTAAAGCACTCACCATGCAGCTAGCTTTTACTTGTTCCAACAATGAGGCATGAGGCAATCAGCAGTTCTATGCAGTCATCTACAAGGTAGTCTGGTTTAAGGCTTTGCAGCTGAATAGGGGTGAATGCTGAGCTAACACGACCTCAGGATTTCAGATGTTCAATGTGATCGATGAGCCAACTCTTGCAAAAGGTTGCGAGTGCTTACTGTTAAAGTGAAAAGTCACATTTCACAGTTTTTCTTATGAGTTCATTTGTATGAAAACAGAAAGCACCACTTTCCTAGGAATGTTGCATGAGACAGGTATATTATACATTTTTCTGAAACAAAAACATAAAACAGAGCTTTACTGGCAAACAACTCTATGAACAAAAAGGCAAATATTCAGAACTGGCTACGCTAATCTTTACATGGGGAGCGTTACATGTATTACACAATTGCTGAAGTCTATTTTTTGTTAATGCCCCCTTTAAATTATGCAAATCACCTGTCAGAGATTTCTTGAGTAGAAGCATCTTTGACAGGCTTCTCAGCAAACACACTTTGTTTAGAAACAAAAGCACAAAAAACTGGGGAATAGAAAATACAGACTAAAGAATTAGATAACTTTTTCCCCTTTGCTGTTATAGAATACAATGCAGTATAAAACCAACAAAGACAATTAAAAAAAATATACAAATAAAAAGACAGACTTATACAATGATATATGAAAATGTGAGAGGATTGCATTGATATTGCAGGATAATATATTGCCAAAATACTATATTTGTCATGTCCAATTCCCTGCCAGACCAACAGAGGGCACCATGCCATTGAATTTTTCAACTTCTTCCTTGGTTGTTCCACTGGTTGGTTTGTGCACACCTGTTCTGTGTTCCCCCTGATTAGTTCCCCTTTATAAGTTCTGAGTGCCCTTCCTTAGCTGTTTAGCTTTTGCTATTGTGTGTTGAGGGCTTCTTGTCTATATGTATTAGGAGTTTTATCCTGCCTGTTTTTGTTTTGTTAGTATTTTGTTTAATGCAGATTGCCTGCATTTGCTTTCGCCACCTGATCTGTTACAGTACTTATGCATGAGTAGTCTTAGTCCTAATTAATTATTAGCTGTAAAAAATATTAAAATCTAGTTTAATTTAACAATGAATTCCACTCTGATTTTCAATAGCTTATAAAATAGCACTTGATCCAGCACATTGTAATTTTGCTTATTATTTTAAGTCCTTTTTTTTGGTTACTGTTCTCTGGGAGTTATTTGTACTTAATTGTGTTCATGGAATCATAAAATGGATGTAGGCTATTTGAGAACACTTTTAACTCTCTATATTGCCAAATTAATAAAATAATGCCATTGTTTTGGTAAATTCTTAGCACTCTTGTGTAAAGGAGACATGGCCATGGTTTGATGGATAAGATGACCAAATGCTCATGTGTTATACTTACAGCTCACTCTTGTTACAATTTTGTCAAAAAAATGGTCCTTAAGATTAACAATGTCTCTGATTATAATGTCCTCCACATAAGAGAAAAGAAACAACAACAAACTTTTCATGCACTTTAAAGGGACCATAACTGGTAATTAACTCACAGTGCTTATTTATACATTTAATATTGGTCTCAAATGGCGATCCATAGTTTTTTGAGTGTATTTACAGTCCCCAAAATATATTTCAGGAAGTTACATCAAACTGACAGACAGTGTAACTAGACTGTTTACTGCTCCTTACTCAGGTTGATATAATGCAAGAAAATGGGCTTATGTTTAAGGTCAGAATTGTGTATAACAGACACACACAACTCAAAATCTGAATAGCATGCAAGTCTGTATTCACACCTGAAAACCTATTTTCACAATTTTGTTGTTAACTCCTACCTGAACGCTGAATATAGTCTCATGTGCAACCTGCTTTTAGAGAATTCTCATAGAAAACATGATATAGAAAACGATAAAGTACAATGCTAAATAATCATGAGAAGTGGAAGCTCCTGAGTAATTACTCTATCTACCTTAGTTTGAGGGAGTTTGAAGGTTGCTATATTAAGTGATTTATGTTCTGTGATCATCCTGCCTAATCTCAGAAGTACCAGTTGTTGAAATCAGGACATTTACAGAACCATGAAATGTTTCATTGTGTGAAGAGACCGCAATGCACACAGTCATCATATTATGCAGAAGTATTGTCACAACTAAATAGCATGTTGCATAGCACTTATCCATGGTTCAGATGCTCATGAAGTGAAATGGTCTGAAAAATCTCATGCTTGGTGACAATAAATATGGAGCCAGCTGAAAGTGGTTAAATTATACATCTGTACAAAACAAGCAACAAACAGAACTGATCAGATGGCCTTTCAGCGCATTGTCATTGTGGTTGCATGTTGACCTGTTCATGCTTAGACATGGACACTATTGATTCACAACATTTGTCTCATTCTTGTCTAAAAATGGGTGACTCATAGCAGGAAAAATAAAACAGTCTAGACTCACTGGAAGGTACTGGTAAAATCTCTTGGCGCCTTGATTATAATTACAATTCAACAGTGCACAAAGGTCTAATTATGTCACTGATGATTAGGACTTTGGCCCATGACTTAAAAGCAGGTCTGCTAATACTAAAGTGCTCATGAAGTCACTTGAGAACTATGATTAGTTTTGTATGTTGGCAGATTTCCTTTTGAAACAAGAAGACAACGGGCTTGAATTTCTCATCAGCAAATGGCGTTCGAGGTATGCAACACTGGCGAATCTAAAGAAACACGGCTAGCAAACTGGCTAAATAAAATGTGGGAATACTGTGTAGGATTTCTCTCTGTCAATTTGCCTAATTGCAATTTTCTTGTGTTCTGTATCCTCAAGAGTCTAGGATATGTTTTTTTTTTTTTCCTCTTAAACCCCAGTAATTTACCAACAGATTTTGTTTACCAATTTCAGTTCCTTTAAGAATGCCATAGGTTTTAATGATTAAAAGTTTAATGCTGTTGAACATACACCAAACCATTAAAATATTATAATTTACATTATAGGTGCTATAACAGTCTTTCCGTCACCAGAACATGTTTTTTCTCTCTTGAACTCTCTTGAACATGACAAAATAAATAAAAATACACCTTTTCATGTTACCACAACAGCCCTGTGTCCTAAAGACTTAGTCACTTAGTCTTAAAAACTTAGTCACAGCTTTATCTGGCACTGGAGACTTCTTCTGTAAATGTTAAATAGTTTTATTCTCAACACAGAATCAGCAATTACACACATTGTTTAATCTGTTTATGTGGATCATCCACTATACAAGTCCCTGTGAGTTAGCTGTAACCATAGAAACGATATTGGTGCATCAATAGAAACGTGATTTGCTTCTGACCAATCAGATTCAAGAATTCATCAATTAATGAATCATTACAGTATTCAATTGAATTCATTTTATATAATGTATTAACATCAAGTTGCACATTTCTTATGATCAAATTTGATGTAATTAATAATATTCCTCATTTAACGGCAATGCTTTGAATTTGCAGATTTAACACTCTTGAATAGCCCATCATGTGTTAATGTTCAGGGAAAACCTGAATCTTCACAAGGCAGTGGATTCCCTGGACTGGAATTGAGAGTCCTTGTCAACCTTTTAAATCTATTTTTGCTTTTATTCATATATTGGAGACTTGAATCAGTGATGATTCATTCTCTGAGACAGAGTAAATGGTTACCTGCTTTATTTTTATATTAGACAACTTGCTCTTACAGCCTATTAGAGAAGCAAGGCAAGTACCAACAACACTGTGAACAGATGCACACACACGGGGGAAGTCAGACAGGTGGAGAAACAACACACAGAGTCTCAGGGGAATAATATGCAATTAACTGGCACTGGTAGCTCAGAATATTAGCAAAGATTTAGAAGCAAACGTTAATGAGTACATTACTTATGAACCACAAGCTTGTGTTTTGAAGGATTGGGCTTTCTGTTGCATTGGGGTTTATTAAAGCAGGTCCACTTGACTCTCTCTTGTTTACATTATATTTCTTGTGACCATTCTTGTCATCCTTGCTTGGGTAATGGATCGAGACTCTCACAGTTTTCATAAATGTTAATGATTACAACAGATATTGTTAAGGACACAACAGATTACAAAAATGCATAAGCACAAAAGGTGCTTATTTATTAAGAATCAAATCTGGCAGCTCAGGCCTGCACTTTAGCACTAGCCTTATTACATTATTAGTGTTGCCCCTTGTGTGGCCTGCCTTTCCTTTGTCTTGATCATTAATCTCCATATTTCCTTAAATACATAATGCCCTGTAATAAATATTAGAAGTCCATGCTAACTTCTACATTTGGTGGCTAGTTATAATTTTTGGGCACCATTTGCGATAAAGGTGAACCAGGTAAAGTGTATTCCATCAAAACAGCATGAACACAACAGTTTCTTTTCTTTTTTTTCTTTTACTTTTAGCAGTTCTATGAATCATATTCAGAAATCAGGTTCCTGAGAGTATAGGGCTGAATGTACATAATGTAGTCCATGAAAAAACAATCACGGTTTTTTCAAACACAAATTGCTGTGATATGAAAATGTAATATTGCCACATATATAGTGGCCTCATGCTAGGTTTTAACAGGAATGTTTTAAGCAAAGAACGTATTTACCCCCTGATGCCTATTTCTCTTTTTTTGCCATGCTGCAAGGATTTTTTCTGCTCCTTTTGAAACAGAAATCAAATTAAATAAGTTATTTAGATGTCCTAAGAACTATTTAAAAATAAAACCTAAGTACTGCTTAATTGATAAGTATTCAATTCCAAGAGTCAGTACTTACTGCTAGTGTTGTAGTACTCCAGTTCAGTCTTTTTCAATTGGTTTTGGATCGTAATAATTTGTTCAAGATCAATACTCAATCATGAATTGGTCTTGGACTAGAGCGGCATTAATATTAGAAGGAGACCTTAAGACCATGTCTGTATAAAGAGAGTAGATGTTTTATGTTACATTTTTGTTTAAACATCCTATATGGAGCCGGAGATGTAGTGCCAAACTGTCCCATAGCCAATACGCCCCAGTATCCCCTACAGAAATTCCACGTTTGAATATTAACAGGGGTGATGGTAAATAAATCTATTTAAATCCATCGTCTTAAAAATTTACTTTTTTTTTAGGTTATGGTCTTGACTCCATCTTGACCACACCAAAATCCCAGAGTCTTGGTCTTGACTCCGACTCGATATAGGTGGTCTCATCCCCATAACTACTTTTGAGAGCTTTTAGATTTGAGAGCTTTGCACCTTTTGTTTTTGGCATTTTCTTGCCTGTTCAAATTCTCTCCAGTGCTGCAGAATTAGATAAAGAATGTTAATGTCAACAGTTTTCATATCATGCAACAGATTTCCAATTGCTTTTAAGTCGGGATTTTGATTCAGCCATTCCACAACCTAAACCTCCTTTTTGTCAAGTCACACCTTTGTAGCTTTTTCCCTGTGCTTTGGCTCATTGTCCTGCCAGGACATCAATCTTCACCCTAGACTGGGGGGGCAGTGTGGCTGGAGGCTTCCAGCCAAATATCTTACTGGCGACCAAGATGAACAGATTAAACAAGTGGAATCAGGTGTGGCTCCTACTTGGTTGGAATGAAAGTCTGCCGCCACACCGGTTCTTTATGGATGAGACTGAAGACCCCATGCATTAGACACAGATGTCTGGTTGACTGGAACAGATTCTACTCAGCAATTTGCTGTTATTTGGCTCTATCCATGTTGTTCTTTCCAGTTCCTCCTGCTGAGAACCAACTCCAGAACATGATGCTTCCACCACCATGCTTGATCAAACGAATGGTGTTACTTGCGTGCTTGGGATGTATTCAGTCTGTGCCAATCATAGCACTTTAAAAGGCACTTGCTTTTAAAAAGGTTAAGACTTATCAATTATGCAGGTTTTATTTATTGTTTACATTCTATGTAAAAAAAAATACATTCTAATATGTAATTCATACAAAATTTGATATCACAAAGCTGCAAAATAATAGCCCAAAAAATGAAATAAGAGAAAATTTTCTTTTTGAAGATTCCAAGAATTTAATAAGTCTCACAGCTTACAGTCCCAGGCTCGATCCTGAACTTGGGTTAATGTCTGTGTAGAATATCTCTCTGTGTTCATATGGCTTTCCTTTGGATTCTCTGGTTTTCTCCCACTGTCCAAAAACATGTAAGTGGATTGGCAATACTAAATTGCCCATAGGTGTAAATGTGTGTGAACAGTGCCCTGCTTTCTTATATAAAAACAATAAACAGGAAAAGGTATGTCTATCTCTATACCAGAATTTTTTCTTAGCCTACAGCTGTTTTTGCAGCCAAGTGTTTTTTTAATGCTCCTTATCTGTCTAACATGACATTTGCAGAAAGCTAAGGCAAGGTTAGAAAGTTAATAAAACATTTCTACATTCTTTTGGGAAAATCTATTTATGTTTTCTTGAAGTTGAGATGTCAAAGAATATTATATGCAGAAAAACCAATTTTGGCTCAAACCCCCATCGTCATTTTCGGCTGTTTTCAGCCTGCTACATTTTGATAGCGTTTCCAGAGTATCTTACTTGAGCTGTAGGATATTTTCCTGGTCCATATAGGGCAGTGAGTTATATGAGTGAATAAATACAATATACTCTCCATGCACTTTATTAGGAAAACCTCTACATTTGCTCATTTATGTGATTATCCAGCCAAGCCAATCATGTTTCCCCACATTTTTCCCCCAGTCTGATGTTTGTTGTGAACATTAAGTAAAGCTCTTGACCTGTATTTACATGATTTTATGCATTGTTCTTCTGCCATATAATTGGCTGATTTGATATTCACACTCAAGGAGCAGGGCCACAGCTGCTTCTGTTAAAGTGGCTGGTGAGTGTATATATGTACATACCTCCGAGCTGACAATGATGTTCAGGTGACGGGTAGTACCTAGCACATTCTGAAGCATTAACATTAATTTGAATTTAGCTAATCTTTCAATCGCATTAAAAGATTAGCGTTCCTAAGATTTAATGCTGCATTCACATTATAGTTGTTCACTAAGCAGGCACAAAGGGGCTTTTGTTACATTTGTGGTTGCGTAGCTGAAACTACAGCCCCCATTTGCATGTAGAAGCCGAATAGCAGAAAAACTGTGCAGGAACAGTGTTGAGAACATGTCAAACTGAATGATCAAGATGGATGAATGAACAAAGTTACCATGACAGACTGATAAAGTATGACAAAAGACTCTTTGGTGTAAACAAACATTTGTACTATTTCTCGATCGTCCCTTGATATGGGCAGTTAACCTACCAACCTGCACATACACGTGCACACACAGTGGAAAAAACAGGCTCGACTTTAATTTCTTGTCCTTCTCAACTTTTCTGTTCATTCAGTCTTTTAGTTCTGAGTAACTACACTGTAGATGCCCCCGGTTTGTTACTGTCTGTATGATGTTTTACTTCATGTCTCCTCATGTCCATGTGGGTTCTCCTAACATTTCTGTGGGTTCTCCCAATGTTTCTGTGGGTTCTCCTCATGCTCATGTGGGTTCTCCCCATGTCCATGTGGGTTCTCCCAATGTTTCTGTGGGTTCTCCTCACATTTCTGTGGGTTCTCCCTGTTTCTGAGGGTCCTCCCCATGTCCATGTGGGTTCTCCTCATGTTTCTGTGGATTCTCTAATGTGAATGTGTATGTGCTTGTTGCCCTGTGATGAACTGGTGTTGTGGAAAGTAATCAGTAAATACATTTTATATTTCCTATATTACCTATTCAACACTGCACATGATTCATTTTATAATGAACTCAGAAAGGAGCACTGGACATGGACCTACGTCCCACCCTTGAGGTTTTTAAGATCATGAATTATAGTTATTCTCCAGCATTCGCTCTCGAGACCTTTATTGCTTAGATTTACCTTTGTAATAAAGTCTGTTGTTGATTCTAAGAAGTTCTGGTTTCCTTGCTTATCCTCGAGCGTATGTGTGAGACGGTGAGAATTCTACACGATAGGCTGAGGATCCACCACCTGACCAGCTTTAAAGTGGTTACTGAAGATGAATGAATTACAATAGTGATAAGCACAATAATGCTAGGATGTGAGCATGCAGTTTGTTTCTGGCCATGTAAAGCAGTGTTTCTTTCATCTCCAGGGAGACAGGAACTAGCAAAAAAAGAATTAGCTAAAAAACTGGGAAGGGGGGCAGATTATTTGCCTATAAACTCAATTGAAAATCCTTTCAAATAACCCATGGCACAGAGAGTTGCTATTTTGGGATTTTCTTGGAAACCTTTCTGTAGCTGTTGACGGCTCATGCTGCAGGGCATCATATTCAATTTTCATAAGCTGTTATTCATCAGCCTTGAAGTTTTTCTTTTAATGCATTGCTAAGAAACCAACATAATAACTACTGAGTCCTAGTAACAGGATGTTAGTTGAGGACATCAGCTGTCAACAGTTTAGCAATATTTTTCATCATCATGACCATTCTGGCTCAGATGTTGATTGTCTTAATGCAATTTAATATAACAGCAAAACTGAAAAGGTAAAGAAAGAATGTCTGTGATTTTCTGTTTCTAGATCAATAGGAAATATGTGAGCAGGATGGACAGTCAATTGAGAGGGGATCACTTCTTTTTTTTTTTAATGAATAGTGCCAATAATTCTGAAGTTGACTATACATAAAATTACTTTGACTGCAGATATAAATAGTTTCACAGTAAATGCAATTGCTAACTGAAGTAGACTGAGTAATATTACTGTATCAAGTTTATTTATTTATTTTTAACAAATATTGTGAAACTATTTTAACTTTATCTCATTTAAGCTTTGCAAACGCCATTTTAAATCGAAATACTTGGTTATGTTGGTTATGGTTATGTTTCCTTAAGAATATTACATTTCTAACTGAAGTTGATTGCAAGTCGATGTATTACATTAAACAGGAATTTATTACTTCCTACTAGAAGATTCCTGTTGCAGATAATAAAACAGGAACTTAGGCCAGTGACTTAAACAGGGATTATTTTTTCTCTGATTCATGAGTTATGCATTGTCATTAATTGTGTAATGTTAATCTTGGTAAGCCTTATGATGCACTATGATGTATTCCTTCCTCATGGCCAGTGTTCCCAGGATAGACTCGGGATCCACCACGACCCTGATGAGGAAAGCAGTTACTAAAAATGAACAAATGAATAATGATAGAAGTAAAATAGACAGTCACTGCAGTTCCTTGAACAGCCACATGGCTGTGACACAACCTTCCAAATCACATTAACTTTTAATCATGGCAAACATTCAGCCTACTTCAATTTCTATATGAACAGGCTGCCAATCCCATAGACATTTTCCTTAAATAAACTTTAAGAGGAAATCCTCAATGCATGTAACATCAGTTCTGACACATTAAGAAATGTTTAGTGTTCTTGTGTATCCAGCGTATACCCAAGTCCAAGGCTGTCAATTTTAGCATTTATCGCAATATCTGTATTTAAATAAATAACCTTCCCAGGGTGTTTCACCCAAAGTCAGCTAGGATTGGCTCCAGCTTCCCCTGATGGATAAGCAGTATAGATAATGGAGGGATGGATGGAATGTCTATGGATCAAGACTTTTGGGACACCTTCCTGTATATTTTCATTTTGTTCTCTATCACTGACACAGTAAGATCTAACATCAATATTTTGTTTCCTTAGCCACCTCTACACCAGAAACGTTCACATTATGTATGCTATGTATAAATCAGACACTCATTACTTGGTGATGCATCAGTAATGTCGATGTCATCCATAACCACCCCATCCAAACCTCATTCCAATGTACCTCCAACCTAAGACATTCACTCAGTGTAGAAGTATCATCATGTAGCATGTTTGTTCCAAAACCTGATTTGACCGGAAATTTGAGCAGGAAGGTCTGGGCCTTGTTATATAGTCTTCCCATCCCTTGAAAAGGTTTTACCCAGATACCCTTAGTAGTCAGATCTATTATTCTCCTTGAAGTGATTCCTTTGATAAGGCCTGCATTGATTGAATTCATAGAAAATGCTCAATGAAATAGAAGTCTGTATCAAAAAAGAGCTTTTGTAAGCTACACCCAAGCAAACAGAACCATGCATTGTATGCTGTAAAGTAACTGTTTGGGAGGATGGAGGATAACAAATGACACTATAGAAATAACTACCTTGCAAGCTGAGCTTTTCCAGTTTTCCCTTCAAATCTCCTCAGCTTTGAAAGGACACACTATTGTTTACCCCTTCTGAGTCGTATTCCTTTCTGGGCTCATTGTCGGTTTTACTATTGGTTGAACTTCGGCCTTCTCTGCTATTGCTGCATTAACTTATAACTTAATCATGTTAACCTCCTACTCCATCCAGCTAGCATAGCGTTCTTTTATTCAGGGGGCTACATTTCATTCATTCATCTTCATCATTCATTACTTTATACTTCTTAACGTTGGTGAATCCAGAGCACATGGTGAATACCAGAATACTGGACGTGAGGTGGGAAGATACCAAGGAGGGGAAGCTAGGACCATGCATGCACACTCACACACACACACACACACACACACACACGGGGCAGTTTAGGGTAGATATTTCACCATCTGCACCTACGGCATGTTTTGGAAGGTGGGAGGAAACCACGAGAACCCAGAGGAAACCCACAAAGACACGGGGAGAACGTGAAATTTGACATGTGCAGCAACCCAATCTCAGGATCCTGAAGCTGTGATGTGGTTACATGACTTGCTGCATCACCATTCCACCCCTAGGCTACAATTATATAGGCAAAATAATCACTGGCAGAAAAGACTACCACAGTGCTGAGAGGTTTCCTGACAGCTGGCTCGTCTTGTCATTGTTTTTTTATCTTAAAATTTTTTTTTATCCCTTAGAATATTACTTTTGGTGATTTATGTAAAGATGGTTTGGCTGTAAAAGAAATTGATAAGCGCTCTGAGAAATATGACATACACATTCTCAGAAATCCAAAAATATTGATGCTTCTTGAAGTAGATTTACATTTGCCCCTGAGATTTATTACCACTTGAATGAAATTATCACACTTGGCGACAGTGTCGAAGTTGATGTTAGCTTCCAACTTCATCTGCCAACACGTCCTTATATATTACCCATAATTTATTGCCTGAAGACTGTATACACGCACGCACGCACGCACGCACACATTTGTATTTCTATCCTCGAGAGCACCTTCTGTGGACATAATTATTAATACAACTAGTTAATGCTATACCTGCACTCAATATAACCCTGACTTTACCCTGAGTAACCTCATTTTGACCATTTTATTTTTTTAAATAAAAGCTGCAGTTTTTATAAAAACAAACAAAGAAACAGTTTTCCTTGCGAGGATCTGGCAAATGTTCCCATAAGTACAAAAATGTCAGATCCGTGTGGACAGTTAAGCTTCAACAAAGATATAAAAGCATGACACACACAAACACACACACACACACACAGAGTGAAAGCGTCGTCTAAAGCTGGTCGTGACATGTTAGAGAGCTGCATCTGTGGCGTGAGACGCTGCCTGGCAGCCTCCCAGAAACCATGACGCTACGCTATAATCTTGATAGCTAATCCGGACCTAATCAGCAGCTTACGCAAGGTGCTCTGAAGCCACAACATATTTGTGCAGATATCCGACTCCCTATATCATAAATCAAGCCAAGCGTTCTCTGTCAGTCCTCCAGCACTCCAGCAGTAAGAGACTTTCACCTGCCTTTCATTAAAGTAAAGTATTGACACTTGATCCAGCTTGATCCTGCAGGCAAGTGAGCAAATGATTAAATATTTCAGTTACAGGACGTCAAAGGATTGCTGGCATTTTCACTGTGATCACATAAGTATACGATTGCACAGGTATGCACTCCTCTTTCCCACATTTTGTAGAGTTACAATCTGGAACTGAAATGGACTTACATTGTATATCATGAATCTAGAATAAATAGCTAAGTAATTTTTGAATACGGTGATAAATATACTGTTATATAATATAATTTTTTACTGTAATATAATGTTAAAGCTGGATAGAACATTGTGTGTTGCCATGCCAACGCAAAGACTGTAGTAGTGAAGGTGTCAGTATAGAAAAACCTATTACTAGGATTTCATGTAGTGAACACAGCCAGGCAGAGTAATACACACAGTGAAATATTCCAGTGTTGTTATATTAAATATCAGCATTCTTGGAAATGCTTGCCCATTCATGTTAGTGGACCGGAACTTACTGTTCTATAATGTGGATTATTCATTCAAAAAAGAATTTAATTACAGTCAGAATTTTCAACATTTGAACATTTTGCTTGTTAGAAAGTCGACATATTTTAAGAATAACTCACTCGATAATCCATTTACCTTTGCTCACTCGGCTTTTTGACATTTTTTTATCTACAGTGACTCAACTGAGACAGGATGCAACTATGCATGTGTGGAATTAGCGTCTTGATTAAGGACCCAAAAGTGGCAGATTGGCAGTGATGGGATTTGAAATATCTTTCTAATCAGTAGGCCAGTGCCTTAACCACTGAGCCACCACTTCCCTATAAAGATGGAAAGGGAGTGAGGGGTCGATGAAGTATGCAAAATTACAAACTTGCAAACTTTGTTCTAGACTTATGTTGGTAGCTTCTTGGTCTTCTTCTCTTTGTTAAGGCATGTTCTCTAAGGAACTCTGAGGTCTTCCAGGATTTATATTGACATTCAGTTACACCTGGTCATGTGACTTCTGATAGTAAATGGTTGCAAGTAATTTCAAGTGTTCAAAGAGTGTTCCTGGGAGTGAGTACTTATGCAATCACAACTTTTAGGCTTTTAAGTGTAAATCATTTTGAAAGTATATTGAATTCTTCCCTCCACTTCAATATTATGGGCTATTTTGTGTAGACACATGATATATTACAAACTAATTTCTTCATTTCCAGAGTCTGACCGCGTGAAAGTTCAAGGGGGGTGAATACTTATGCAAGGCTCTGTAAGGCTTCCTGACAGAAAACTCAGTCAAATATGGAAAAAAGGTCATTTTTATTCAATCTGTTCACACACTTATAATGTACATATTTACACATTTTCCTTTTACAATGAACATTTACGTTAGGGCCTCATGGTTTAACCTTGAGGTCGTGTCACAAAATACAGAATTCACAGTGCAATATGAACTTTGCGCACCCGTGTCAACACTCTCAATGCATGGACAGGTCGTTTTGCAACCTCACATTATGAGCCCGGCACTTTGCCTCAGAGGTAACATACAGTACAACTTCCCGCAACAGAGGGGGAGGAAACATTAGAGCCTCCAAAAATAGGTTCTACCCTTTCAGCTGAGCTATTGTGGGATTCTTAGTCACCTTGGATTACAGTAGATCAAAAGTAAAAAATAAAAGAAAATAAAAAATACTGTAGTCATACAGAATAACCTAAGCTTTATCCACTTCTCTATCAAGACTACACATGACCATGTTTGCTGTGCTAGAAGCACCATGTTTTACTAATTCAAGTAAGGAAACAATGCATTTGCTAATAATATGGATATGGTACTTGCATCCTTCAGTGTCCTTCAATACCCATTTACATAGTCTTGCTCTATGCAGTGTAAATTTTCTTGCTGGCTACAGTTTAACTTAACATTATATAACATTTTAACACGTATTTTGTAGTTTGTGGGTCAAAGGTCATACAGGAAATGAGAGGTGCAATATGCTTTAGACAAGGGTTAATCCAATACTAGTAGTTGCAATGGTCAACTATTTACAACAAAAGCATTGTCAGGCCCAGAGGTCAGAAAATGGCCTTCTCATTTCACACGATTTTTTCACACGTTCACCTCCATTTAGCTATATATTTGAGTCCATGCTCTTTTCGGTGGTGATGTAGTCAGTGAGTGAGTCCGTGAATTCCTCTGTATTATTATATTAGATCCTGTGAGTAGGGCTACAGTTCAGGCTCATGTTCCCTTCCCCCTCTTTAGTTAATACATTTAGAGTCCTCAGGACTCAGCTGAGGTTTGTCATCTTGACGACAGCCTTGTGTTTTCTATGCCTCAGTGCTCACTTCATACAGCATGATAAAGGAGGTCATTAGCACCAAAATCACTTCATCGTACACCAACCAGTGTGCATCAAGCCTCTTAACCTGACAGACAATATGGCGCTTTGAGCGCATACACAAGTGCATACACTTTAAAGAACCCATAAATTAACATCAACAAGTGTTCCCAAGTCTAAAATTTAAAGATCCATAAGGGTGTGTCAAACATTTTTTGGTCCAAATCCAAACCATTGAGGACTAACATTTGAGAGCTCAGAAATTATGGCTGTGCTCAAGTCTAAAATTTAAGAACCCGTAAGAGCACATCTGACTTTTTGTCTCAAAGCCAAACCACTGGGGAGATTTCATCAGCTGTAGAGCTGCTTGTCCTGTTCTAAATTAAAGATTTTCATTCAGTTTTACATTTGAACCATGGTGTAGTTTCATAAGGGAAAGAACTGCTCCAATTATAGAAACCTTCAAATCTTGGTCCAAATCAGAGTCATCGAGAAGTTTTTGTCAGCAGAAGAGATGCTCGTTCAGCTCCACGTGCACCTGAGGCACTCTCTGCTCAGTCGAGCCGACTTCTTGTTCATCGATGTCGTGTTCGCTGCCACCACGGAACCATGGGTGGAGGAGCACGTCGGTGGCGCTCAGCCTCTCACTGGGCTCCCTGCGCAGGAGGCTCCGCACGAGGCAGCGTGCCCGTGCTGAGAGGCCCTCGGGCAGGCCGTAGGCACCACGTCGTATCTTGGAGAAGAGCGTGGCCGGGTCTGAGTCATGGAACGGGTAACGGCCTGCCAGCATTGTGTAGAGCATGACGCCTAGGCTCCAGGCATCCGCTCGCTTCCCTGAGTAGCTGCCTCCACCACTCAGGATTTCTGGACTGACGTAAGCTGGGCAGCCGTGTGTGTCCGAAACCGAATCGTCTTCACCGGTCAGGATCCGACAGTCCTCCAGTCCTCCTAGCTTTAAATGGGTCCTGAAACAAAGCAATAAAGGGTACTATCAATATAGTGCTGGATTGTAAACATTCAAGTTATCATTCAAATAAATGTCCCATTTTAACATACTATAAGCATAGCAGGGGTGCAACGCAATGCCACCATCTCTATCTAAATACAGTATCTGTATTCAGAGTGTAAGCAGAAGTGAGTGTGACATGAGACAGAATTTTTTTTCTTTTTTTTTTGCCCTGGAAACTCTTGAAAACAATGGTTAAAAAAACCCAGAGTTTAAAATGCCAGCACTGTCAGCATGGTGTGAGAATTGTGGCTCAGCAGTTCCTCAGCCTAAGCTACGTCACTCAAGCTCATAATTGGGTCTAACTAGAGATGGACTGGTGTTTTTTTTTTTTTTTTTTTTTTAATTGTGATCAGGCAGTTATTTTGTTTGTATCTGCCAGGAATATTTCGCAAAATATGAGCAAACTAGTAGCTCATTTTAAACCACTGTGAACACGTTGGCAGTTATTAAGGATAAATGAATGAATGAATGAATGAATGAATGAATGAATGGTTTTAATGCATCCCAACCTTTCTGGCAAACCTTTAGAAAACTAACCCAAACACACATTTTGCTGTATTTCATTACATTCCTACAACATAGGTTTCCTGTTTGACCCCTGCCACAACTTTGTGCCTATACATTATCCCTTATGTTTTATTTTTCACTACTGTGTGTGGGACAGTGGCTATTCATTAGGTATGCACTGGGAGAAATGGTGGCCCAGTAGCTAAGGCTTTAGTCTGCTGTTCGGAAGGCTGTGAATTCAAATCCCAGCAACATACAACAACCAGCATCATGGTAGTGTTCTTGAGCAAGACCCTTATCTCTAAACTGCTCAGTGGTATCCTGTCTCAAATGCAAGTTGTTTTGGATTAAAGCACCATACAAATGTAATGTAAATGCAACTACTACTGTTCTGCAAACCTGCATCAAGTTTTCTGGGTTGCTATGAGAATGTCTTCACGTGGCATTTCTAAACTTTGCTTTAGCAAACCGGTATTACAGCAGATGATTTTAAAACATTGCACGAACATTCTTGCTGCAATGTTAAAGAATACCCTTTTTACCCTGGTCTAATACTTAAAGATATTTATGTGTACAAATGTGTTCAGATATGACATACGAGATGTGTGTGATGTGACGGGCACTACATTTTGCATTTCTTATCTTACCGCTTACAGATCACAATTGGGCAATGTTAAAATTTTCACATTAGAAACTTAATTATTAGTTGTTAGTGAGAGTATTCAGTGTTTGGACCAGAACACAATGTTCAGACTTGTGTATTGAACTAAATACATGCATCAAATGGTGGAGAGTTTAAATCATGGCACCCTGGAACACACAGTTCTTCCAGCAGCCAGAGAAACAGAACAAGTGCAAAGCAAATCATTGTGTAATTATGGCCTTGTTTTAAACAAAGACGTGCACAACAGTTTCCAAAGCACCCATTTACGCACACAGAGTAAACATTCCTCACTCTTTCTCTCTTTGCACCCTCTTTCTCACTCTCATCAATGCTCAACTATGCTCGGCCCTATTTCCAGAAGCAGCGGCTGGGTTTGATGATTTGTGTCTGTGTGTAAATGTGTGTGTTCGGTCTCCCCCTCGGTGAAAGCCGAGCCGCCGCTCGGTGAATTATGTTTCATCACTGACTGTCAGACGTGCAGTCTGAGGGGTTTGCAGATGACACAACAGCATAGCGCCAGAGAGGTGGAGAGAGTGACTCATAGCTCTTTCTGTGTGTATATATGAGTGTGTGTGTGTGTGTGTGTGTGTGTGTGAGAGAGAGAGAGAGAGTGTGTAAGGGAAAGAACTCACTGTACAGAACTAACACTGCTGTGTCCTCGGTGCTTGCTGCAGCTGGGCCTGTGCTCTCAGCATACATCTGCCCATGTTTAATTACCTGAAAATATCTGCTGCCAGATCAGTGACGCAAGAACAGCTGGTGTCTCACTAAGATGCATTCCAAGATGGTGTGTGTATTTGTATGTGTGTGTGTGAGGGGTCATTTCTGTCATCACCTATTTCAACCTTTCAGGCCTGTTTCTTATCATGCTTATTTGCCGAGTTATTTGAGGAATGTACGTCAAGCACACGTAGACGGCACACAATAAACCTCCATGCGACCAAGAGAAACCAGAATCTGTTCCATTATCAGAAGAATAATCATGTTGGGGAGTTTTTTGTTACAAAATGCTGCCAACAATACAAAAAAGACACCTGAATGTCAGTGTGCCCTGTCTGGGTTAATGGATGAAGTAAAGTGTCGCAATGTTAGGTCTAATCTGGTTGCTATGCACCTTCATCAAAAGAACCATCATCCTCCAGGATCCTGAGTAGCAGGTTCTCACCCTCCCCCTGGGAACAATGCTATGACCTATGAATCATCTATCCAAACTAGGTGACTATGGCACGCATGTCCATTTCTGGTTTTATTTGCCCAAAAGGTCATATTCAAAAATGTTGAGCCCCAGATATGACAAATGTACGAGGGGAGCTGAATTAGTCCTAGCTGCAGGCTTAGTGGAGCGCCCACTGGTGTAAAAGATAGATGTTCTATTTATACATGACTGCACATTAGAATAGAGTACATTACTAATAATGCTTTGGCTGCTGGAAAAAAAAAAATCATCATTTGGTTGGAATTCCCAGAATGCTTTGAGCAGCACTTTCCAGTTATTGTTCTGTTACACAGGGGGGTTTTCTTAAACGTAATAGTCAGTGTGTGTTTATAACGTCAGGTGTTTTTTCCCCTTTTTTTTGTTGTGCGTGTTCTGCATTCCATGCTACCTTCTGTGGTTACAGTTTGTCGACTGCACGTTAGCCTGTCTGATGAATTGTTTGAATAGCATTTGAGCATTATTCCTGCCTCTTCAGACAAATATTCAAAGCAGAGCCATTTGTTCGGATTCCATACAATTAATCTTGCCTATGTTTCAGCCAACTCGTATCATGACTTTATGTGTAAAATGTGATTCCTGGTTTTGGTATTTTGCAATGCTGACTTGCTATTCGGCGTAATCCCATTCCCGGACTGATTTACAGTTCCGAATTGTTATGTGCTTCCTCTTTTGTAGAAATATGAGTAAGCGAGTGACATGAGGTACATCTGCAGAGAGACACCTGCGGCATGTGACAGAGGCAAAAGGAAGTGAAAGTTGAGTGAAAAAAGAACTGACACCATTCTGAATAGCAGATCCCACCTGTACTTGCACCTCTCCTCAACACACACACACACACACACACACACACACACACACACTCACAGAACTCTAAGGCAGCTCACCTCTTCTCATCTGCAAACACGAACTTGCGGAGCTTCAGGTCTCCCAGCACTATGCCGTTCTGGTGGCAATTGGCTACTGCGGAGGCTATCTGATAAAAAAGCTTCGAGGCTTGCTCTTCAGGCAGACGCTTGCAGCTCTTAACAAAAGTGTGCATGTCGCCGTAGTCCTTCTCTTGGAACACATAGGCCTTGCGTTCCCCGAGGATAATCTCTTTGATCTGGGCGATATTCCTGTGCCTTGGCAGCACGCTGTAAGCGCGGATCTTTTCTTGGTACTGGCCCATTTCAAAGACCTGCAGGATACAGAATACCTTCTAAATTTGGTGGTGTTCTGCTGTATATCACAATGACAAGCAATAAAATGAATTTGAGAAAGGCTGATTAAAGGGGCGTTTGGTGATTTGGCAAAAGAACGTACATTTCATAACAAGGATAATGTTAAAATGAATTCTGATCATCACCACACCACACTTCTTTGAACAAAAGGCAGGACAACTGATGCCTCTAAGAATATTGGCTAGATCATGTATGCCTGGATACTGGAAAAGAAGTGCTGTCAGTGAATAGCCTACAGATCACTCATTCATTCAGTCTGACCCTCTGACTCACTGACTCAATGCCCTGAAGAGCTTATACGCTCTTATTTGGCTTCATACTTATTCATCCATTTGGACTGCTGCAGTCATTATTGCCATACTATCCTGTATTGATACTGTAGAAGGCTGTATCTGTATGCAGAGGAGCATGAATGAATTCAGAAATATTTTTTTCCTGTGCACTCTGACCATCTTGCTTAATATCAGACGCTCCACATGAATGTTTCTGTGGTTGCTTCGATGACTCACAATATTCCCATGACATGACAAACGAAAATACAACAATTTCTTTGTATATTTACACATAGCTTCTACTGTTTTATGTTAAATATTGTTATTCCTTGGTGCAGCCTCTTTAGATGATGCACATGTACATTTGAGTCCAGTTTTTTCTCTGCATCAACATGTCTTTTGTTGTAATTATGCTAATGATGTAATGCATTAATAAAATCAGTATAAACTACGCTGAGTTATTCTGCTGTGATTTTTTTTTTTTTGCAGCAACAGCTGACTCAGAGGTAAAACCGGACCGAAGATGAGGTCGCATACCTTGCACACGAGCTCCTCGCCGGTGTCCATGTCCCACGCGCTGTGTGCGGCGGCAGCCGGGTCCACCGAGGGCAGGAGCAGGAACTGGCCGATGCGGGACGGCCCCGTGGCCGCGCACACCGACACTGCGCTCCCGCTGCGGGGCGACACCGGAGAGGAAGCCAGGAAAACAGCCGTGTCTCCTCCCGCACACTCGCTCAGTCTCGGGCTTTTGGCCGCGGTCTCCTCGCTGTCCACGCGCTTGTGTCCGCGCCTTGGAGCGCGAGCGCACGCCACCGGGCCGCTACAGCGCACCAGCATTGCGAGGACGACACACAAAAACAAACAAAAACAAACAAAAAAAGCGCACGAGGATTTTTACACCAGCAGGCCGTGCTGAAACAGTCTAGGACATGTGTCTTCCTATGTTCATCCTCTTCCCCAGGTCGTTTTCCTGCACTTCTCCGACTGTTTTTTTTTTTTTAATTAATTAATTTATTTTTTTTTATTTAGATGTTTTTGATTGCAAATTCAGTATCCGCCGTTTAACGCATCCATATTTTGTCAGGCTGGTTGTAAATAGTCGCGCTGATGTTCCGTGGGAGTCGCGTACGCACTGCTCAGCTCGCGAGCGCACCGGCACTGGAAACTGAAGGCTGCCTGCCGGAAAAGTCCCGCGGCTTTTTCTCCGATCTTACGCTTTGAAGCGCGCGACGCGCCGGGAACTCCGCCCGCCCGGTGACAGAGCGCGCGCCCGACGCCTACCGAGCAATCAGCGCGCGCCACACATAGACTCCGCTTTTCTCCAGGGTGTCAAAAGCGCACATTCACTTTGACAACCTCACAGCATCGATCCCTGAATGTAGATCTGTAATATACAACACGTTTAAAAAAAATTGAATGCACGTGAGCACGGTTTAGCCTCCAGATTGTGCCTCCAAATTGCTCAAATTGTGCAACCCGGGAAACTTCTTTAAAAAAAAAAAAGAAAAGAAAAAAAAAGTGCATTCGTGCATATTTTATATTCCTCTTCGCGGAAGCACGTGTCGCCGCCAGGCAATGATTAACTGGCTTTATTTCGAAATGTCTGTTTTCCCTTTATTCATCAGCACCGGAGCAAGAGCACGCGCAGTCATCAGTGTGTTTGGAGATACAACATTGCACTTATGTCTGTGAGGCGTGTTCCAAGTCTTTTCAAACTACACCAGACATGCGCATATATTCTACTGATTTAATGACGAAATTCTGCAGAAGTATTTAGAAGACTGCTGAACTAATCTCCATAAAAGGGAAGGGCTGGGATGTAGTGAGGAAAATGGACGAAATGGTTTAGTTTAGATGATCCACTGGATTAAATAAGAGAGGTGCTGCTATAGATGCTTTGTGTGAAACAACAGATAATGTCCCTATGAATCTTTTCTGCAAATACAAGCTGTAATATATTCTTGCCTGAAGTACATGAAGCACACATCAGACAGATGTAGACTCTTAGAAATATAGATACTTTTCCTTGTTGCCAGGGTGGCCCCTTTAGTACATTATGGGGGTTTTTTTGCACCTGAGAATGTGCATGTTTTTTGTACATTTTATTTAGCTTCTAGAGTATAGTTTTAACAGAGTGGTCACCAACCCTGCTTCTGGAGACCTGCCTCCCTGCAGACTTTAGCTCCAGCCATAGTTATGCCCACCTGACCACCAGAAGTCCTTATTCAGCTAAAAGAGGTGCCCTAGATTTTGGTTGGAGAAACCTGCAGGAAGGTAGATCTCCAAGAACAGGGTTTAATGGTACATCAGTGGACCTTAAGAGCAATTATGCACATTAAACAATTTTTTAAAAAGTGAAAGACAGATACTGCAGATACAGAACTACATGCATGCTTGATGGTACCACCCCAGCAAAGGAAAAGTGCAGTGTGTGCACCTTTATTCTGAGAGTCTATGGTATCTATAATGAATGCATACACTTTCCAGTACAGTTTTTTTTCCCAATCTTGGCCCTGCAGTGTTCCTGAACTGAGCACACTTTGTTTTTCCTTCTCATTAATAAATATTGGCATATTTCTCTGCAACACACAATATAAACAATAAAACTGCAGTACATGATAAAATGCATGAGCCGGATTAGGAAATAATTGCAGTAGTCTTGCAGGAACCAGTGTCCTTGTTTTGTTACTAATATAGGAACAATTAACTGAACAAGCACCTGTTTGGTTGGACAGAAAATATTCTTGCTTTCAGTCCTAGCCTCTGGGGAATGCTAAGTATTGTCCAGGCTCATTATAGGATAAAATCCATCAGAACCTAATTTGTTTGAGGTGATGTAGGTTTGTTTTATTGCCTGAAATTGCTCGCCCTGATTCCACAGCAACACTGCAGTTCTCACAGGTGGAACCTATAGCAGTGTGAGTGTGAAGAATGCATTAAGAACAGCTGTGAGCTATTTCTCCATAATTCATCAGGAACACTGACCTTTGCGATTTCTGTTATGCAGTAAGAAATAGAAGGGAGGAAGGTTCTAAAATTGGAGCACACAACTGTCACCGCCAGGCTTCCACGAACACTTAACAGCAATCTGAAACAGCTGGTATGGAAATGAGGCGACAAGTTCAGGCATGGTGGGAATATTGGCGTGGAAGACTAGTGTATTTTTAGCAAGAATGTTTTCTTTTTCTTATAGATGACTCAGAATTGGATATATGCGTTAGTCATGCCGTAATGCAGCCACAGGTTTCCCTTTCCCCCCCTTCCTCCTTCTGTATAAATTTCATGGGCTGTGTCAACTTCCTCTTTGTTGTGACATAAAGAGGTTTTAGGAAAAACTGTTTTGAGGACTAGTTATTGTATTTTGTGTGTGTGTGTTTCGGCAAACCTGGCTATTTGAGATAATTTCCATTTGTTCAAGGCTCTATTCCCACTGTAATTAGTTGACTCACTCAATGCCTCCAGTAATGAGGGCGCACTGATCATGCTTTCCACCGAACAACCAAGGCCTCGGCCATTGGAGCAGGTGTAAGTTATTCTCTGAAGGCAATTGCATGCTGAATGCCAGCTATGACTAATACCGTAAGAAGCACACTAGCAGATCCGGCCTTGATGAGAATGATGCATCATAATGATAGCGTTGCATTTTATCATGGGCTTTGCTTTCAGAGACAATGAAGAAATGGGGAAGTAATTGAAATGCTGAACATTCCACAATGCATCATGCGTAATGATAAACAGGCTTTATTTCTATGGGAATGTCATGTGCTTGCCCTAAACCTGTCATACAGAAGTGTTTTGATGACTCTAATCATAATTTTTTATTGGCCAGAACTGTTCTTGTAGTATAAGTGCAGAATAAAACACTCAGGGTCGTATTTATACTTAAACATCAGGAATTTGTACTTGGATTCGTCTCAGCCTTGGGCAATGGTCGTGCTAAATATAGTATTGGTCTCTCTCTGTAAAAATAATATTTGTGTTAGCTTTCCTTTCTGCATGCACAAAGTTTGACAAGAAGTAATTCCTTCTTCTAGGAATCATAACCGAACCATTGGCACAATGCACAAATCAAGCCAACTAGATGAAGTAAAGACTTGGTCTCAAAAAAGAGTAGATGGTTTTCAGTCTTGATCTTAACTCAGCCTAGCTTTCATTTGGATGTGATCTTGACTTGGCCTCAACCCCATTAATACCTGGTCGTTGCAAGATCTTTGTCAGTTCTAGTCTTGGGCTTGCTAATGGCAGTTTTGACTACTGTAGTCATGAAGATAACTTATTGACCATAACAAAGAAGTTGATACTGGAGACTCCTTCCTTATCTTCCTCCTTATGTTAAATAAACATCTGCTTACAGGAAGCATCACCATATCAATGATTACATCTTTGTTAAAACAAAATAATTCCATTTATTAGTTGCTTAGATTATGTGAAGCATCCACTATACAAGTACCTGTGAATGAGAAACAATAATGAATTAGAACGAATGCAGGTGATTTGAAATACAGTTGGCACTGTTGTCAGGGATGCTGATAAAGAAAATTAATTTCCACCTTTTAACCAAGCAGATTTGAGAATTAAACAGTTCTGTGATATAATATAATATAATTAGACACATATTGGAAGTTAAAACAAGTCTTGAAGCAACATAAGCTTGCAGCCCCCCAGTATGGAGTCCAAGCCACGACTGCCAAATTTCTAATCTTTGCAACTATACACACCAAGAGCGCAATGAGAATAAAAACGTTGTATAGACCACAGCAGATGAATTCAGCTGGAGTTGTATGCAGTGTTAGTCTTTTGCTCTCATAGGGTTTTCTATACCATTCTTTGAAATCTCCATGGCTTAAAGGATATACAGTGGCCATGTCCTTGACTCAGTAATGTCAAAGCTGAACAACCAGTCTTGCTGAATTTCAAGCAAGTGAAGTGAAGCAGTGATTAACACTATGGACAGCTTCTCTATAGAGAACGGCCCCTCCCTTTTTTCCTTCACCTCTTGTTTCTCTGCACTCAGTTACCTCAGACCAGACAGCACAGTTTGTTTTGCTGAGAGATGCCAGATATCATCATGAGGAGTCAACTGAGCCACGACTAAGAGCCTGCTTTGTCGGGGAAGGAAATGGTGGCAGATGTGACAGCTTCATGAGTCAATAAACTTCAGAGTTATTCAGCAAACTTGGCCTCTGTTACTCACCAACTCCACCATGTGACACCACTGAGGAGCGTGGAATGTGGAGCCATACTTTGAGTGTCAATTTTGCTTTAGTGAGGTCAAAGAGTGAGCACCTCGTAGAGTCCTTCTAGCAAGTGGCTACGATGAGCACCGTATTACACACGTCCAAACAATGGGAAGATGGATGGATGGATGTACAGACATTTAATAGAAAGACAGATGGATATACGTTTGAATAGATAGCTAGCTAGATAACTAGCTAGATAGATAGATACATACATACATGCAGGGATGTATGGATGGATGGATGCAAGTATAGATGGATGAATAGAATAGACATTTGCCCAGATAGATAGACAGACAAACAGATAGATGGACAAGCAGCATCACTGACAGGCAGTTACCAGCAGCTCTGGTTAGATGCCGGTGGCCAACATCATAATTTTCTTCTCTAGTTAACAGAGTCTGAGTAGCTACACACACCACAGTTTTTCCTGTGGTTACGACACAGAAAATCACTGACCCTACCTTTAATTTGTGCAACCGAAAAGTATCATTGGGAGATATTATGAGTTTGAATCCTGATGATGCCACAACCAGCTGTGGACAAGAGACAAAACTGCTCTCTGGATGGGTGGGGTGCTGTTACACTCTCCCCTGTCAATCATAGCAACACGAGTCAATTCTGGGCATTTGAGCTCATGTATGTGGAAGAGGGCAGTTAGTGCTTTCTTCCGAGCGTGTTTAGCTGTTCTGTGATGCAGCCTGAAAAGCAGTTTGAAAAGATGCAATGTCTGGATTTACATGTCTCAGAGGAGGCACTTGCACATTCACCCTTCCTGGTTGGTCATGTGGTAGGGAAAAGCTGGCTATTCGGTGGGAATTTGCAAAAAATGACAAAACATTATTTGCTCCTCTAAAAGAAAACTAAATGAGTTTCTCACATTGCTGAGCTTCCATGTGAAACATAACAGTCTCTCAGTGGTATTTGTTGCACATAAACATGCTGGTTTGCATTTAAGGCACGATGGCTGACGTGAACTCTGAACGGAAGCTGTTGTGCTAGTGTGTAGGTGGCAGTAATTAACAGAGGAGGAAACATACATTATTAATAGTGATGGATTATAATAATGGGCTGCTGCGTGATCTGTCGTGCCACCACCCAAAGCCCTTGGCATGTTGATGTACCCACTGTTGAGCAATCAAGAGCACTCAACTGAGCTTTGCTCAACTAAGTCGTGATGCTGTCAAACAAAACTCCAGATTGTACTTAAAGAACACAGACTAACATTGAGCTTGTGTTTTTTTTTATACCTCGAGGTCATGTTGACCATAAACACGAAAGCACTGAGATAGCATTTAGGTTGGTTTTGCTGACACCCATAACAAACCTGTTATGTAAATACCCTTTGTGATTGCGACATGCTTGAACAGCCAGACATTTTTCCCACAGTGGGAAGAAAACTGTGAAACTGAGAATGTGAACTAGTAGCCCGACTTTCTGTGACTGGATCATGCACGCTAGTCAGCGGTCAGATGAAAATCACGGGACAAACAAAGACTAAATTCCTTAACAGTGTTCACTCATTCATCCATAGAAACTGCCTGGTGAGGGACGAGGTGGCTGAATTTCTTTTCTTATATTTTGGTAAATTGAATTGACTCAGAAAATATGATGGGCAGGTACAAAAAAAAAAAAAAGAGAAAGTCAAAAAGTCCCATTCACATCTCTAGAAGAGACCAGTTAGGAACTGGAATGATGTAGCTGAGGTTGAGGAACTGTCAGAGAAAGAATTCCCACACCATGCTGACAATGCTTGTTTTTTTCCCCCCCTAGTGTTTTCCAGTATTTACAGGGGCAGAATGGTATAGTTCATATTTAATTTAAAAAACCCATTGACTTCCAGTTTAGACCACAAGCACATTGGGTTTAAACCCAAATACAAAAACATATCAGGATATTTAGAGCACTAAACCGATTCGGAAAGTAGCATCATATTACACAACTAATGGACACTAAAGTTCTATATATGTCTCAAGAGCGCAAAAACAGAACAGATCTAATGCCTGCTGACATCCAGTCCAGCTGGCAGCTTCGCAGGTCTGTTGTCAGTCTCAGGACAGCAGTGGTAGACAAGCACTTTAACACCTTGCATGAACTCAAAAGACCGGCTATTATTATACACATGTTCAGTTTCCTTGTGCACAGCAGGACCGTAACTAAAACAGACAAGCGGCTTGTGTGCTGTTTGACGGGTCGCTCTGGATTTCGAAGCTGATTTAGGAGCCATTCCTCCAGCCTTCTCTTCTCACTTATACTATTCCCACCTCACACAAGAAGTCTTAACACAATCCAGATGACTCCATTGGAATAAAGTCAAGGAAGGAAAATTATCCTCTCGGTTTTCAGGAGTAAATATTTTCTCCTGTTGGAAGGTAACTGGAAACAGCCGGAGCTGGATGAGGTGAAGAGACAAGTCTCCTGCTGCTTTTCTCACACTTTCTTGATGACAGAAAAGTAGATACAAAACCAGCTTCTGAGATACACATGATGAAAGAATGAAGGAAAAATAAAGGACCACCCTGCTTGTCTTGGGATCTGCCTCAATAAGAGCGAACCTTTGGATCATAGCTTGGTGGTCTAAAGCCAAGGTTTATAGGATTTAGTGTTAGCCTGTTACATTGAGAGCCGTGTTCTTGAGATTTCATACTGCTGTACTGAAGTTGTGGCCAAAAGAGCAGGATGTCTCTCTTGTACATTATTATCAGTGTGATGGCTCATAGTCTGTCCCTGCTTTTAAAAAAAATCTGTTTCCTGTTTCTACTCATGCTCACACAAAGGGTCTTAAGAGATTCAGGAGGCCTGCAGCAAACCAGACTGATTCCCTCCAGATGTTCCTTTACATCCTGATTCACCCAAACAAACACTCAGATTATGGACAGGAGGACACAGAGCAGAGCTGCATGCTCCTCATCAAGCTCCTCAACACTCCTCTCATCTCTTTTAGTGCTGGTGCCACCAGATGTCCCTTTACATCCTCTCCTGCCCAAACATGCACTTAGAAGCAATCCCTTCCTTCCGTACGTCTGGAAGTGCAGTACCTGTTGCTCATCTACATCACTGTTTCTATCATTTGGTGGTTTTTACTTGAGAAGCCTCCAGAGGTTCGGCTGAAGTATAATGACAGGGTTGTTTCCACATGGCAGTGATGTAACCAAATGCATTTTTAGGATGACCGAAAATGTGTGCTAATACAAATAACAGTTGGACTGTTGTGTTTTATGAAGCTTGTCATAAAGTTCTACATGGCGTCTGGTTGAGGCAGGTCTGTGTCGCAGAGGTGTGCACTGCGACTGGGATCCTGCGGAGCCAACAAAAAAGTCATGCAAGTAGGTGGGAGGGTTTTACGTTCATGTGTGAGTGAGTGAAGAGATATAAAACTCGCAGGACAAACACAGCACATTCGTTAACATGAACATGCTAATAACAGGCTAAGAGCCTTAGTAACTTCCAGACCAAGCTCATGGAAGTTACAATTAGGATACTGGTTTATTTATATTTAGAGAAACATAACCAGCTACATTTGGTAGAAAGTGGGTATGTGTAAAAATAATAACTGCTTGAATGGGATTAAAAAAAAATCTCTGATTAGGACTGATTATGAACTCGAGTGATGAAGCTGAGGTTGAGGAACTGTCACCACATCCCATACTGACACTGCTGCCATTTCAGTGTTTCAGGGGGTGTAGAGTTAAAACTGTACTGCTGAATGTCTTTTACAAATGGTTGAAATGAAGGGATTTTATATCATTAGGGATACGACCAAGCCTTCTCCAAACACCAGCCAGCCAAGCACGATAAAAACACTAAAAACATCACAACACTATGGTTTTTACTATACCGTGTCCATGGTGTGAAGTGCTTCCTTCATATTCCATAAATCACAACAAAGAGTACATTTCTCAGGAGGAATTTTTGCTTTTAAATGAATTTTCCTGCATGTGCAGATGTCAAATTTGGATATCCTGATAACTACCTAAGCTTTATGACTGTCTACCCTGGTACTGTTATTCTTTTAAAAAAAAACAAACAATTAAACGGGCAATTTAGAGAAGCCAGTTGACCGAATCGGCATGTCTTTGGCCTGTGGGAAGAAACCAAAGCACAATGAGGAAACCCATTCAGGCTCGGGGAGAAAATGCACACTCCACACAAAAAGGTTCAAAGCCAGAACCTTCCTGCTGTGAGGCAACAGTGCTAACCACTGCACCACTGTGCAGCCAAAAAGAAAACCATTTTAATCTTAACAAGCTTCATAAGCATGCATGCGTGCGTCATTAGCCTTAGTACCTAAGCAATGGGCATTTCAGTAAAACCAGGAAGTTAGTTAGGAAGACGGTGAAGGTATAAAATTCAGCTACTACGTTATTCCATCTAAACAATAACACAAAAACTGGATGTCTCTGGTAGTGTAATTCAAGATAAAGTTAATAAAAGTTTATGCTGTAGTGGTGTACTCATTTTGGATGCAACACTTGGTTGGTTGCTATGTAATTTCAGCGGGAACTCCGGTGCACGCTTTAATCACTGTTATTCACCCACACACAACTCTCTCTCTCACACACACACACACACACACACACACACACACACACACACAC
>JAQQZR010000021.1:7004517-7021495 GCA_030068235.1 Notoglanidium macrostoma | reverse complement strand
ACACACACACACACACACACACACACACACACACACACACACACACACACACACACACACACACACACACAAAACATCCCAAACAATTACTCACTGCCATGAAAATGAAAAGATAATTAGGCACAAGGGAAACACCTTCGGTCTTATGTCATTAAAACTGAAAGCTTTACTACCTATCGACAGCTTTATTTCCATTGAAGATGTGCCTGCGATGTCATTAAATGTGAAGATGAATGAAATACAACATCTTTCAGACTTACACGCTCATTAAAACAAAACATTCTTGTTCACCCCCAGACTACAGACACAGAACATTTTTACATTTTAAATTTGCAGCGTTTGAAAGGCTGCTCTGTTTGATGGGAACTTTTAGCTGTGTGTTGGTTACAAAACAAAGGCAGAATGGCAGCGTGACTCAGAAAGCAAATCTGTTTACTGGAATTTCCTTCCTAAATGAATAGATCTCTTCATATTGCCTCAACAATATGCCAGAGCATTATTTCATTTTCTTGTAGACAAGACATTAATAAGCTTGCGGTTTGGGTATGAATAAAAGATCTTAAAGCATAAACATAATCCAACATTGCTAAGAGCTTACTGGGTAGCATGTCGGATTACACGTACAAAATGTCCATATTGGGTAATACGCTGTACTGTAGGTGGCATCGCTCTTTCATGCACAGACCTTTTTATGGGGACTTTAGGAGATCAGAAGTAATTGCCCTGGCTCTGGTGATTCTTTATTTTTGAAATGTTAGTTTTTATTAGTTAATAATAATGACGCAAAATGATCGTCATAGCGATTATACAGTAAAAGGTATAAAACACTTTTCTCTGTAACTGAATAATTCGGTGTGCGATAATGAAGTCTTTGTTATTATAACTTAATGGACAATAGGAAAGAAAAAAATTAATACTCTGACTAGTAGTGTAGATCAAGCAGTGTCAGTTTCAGTTAAACCATTGCAGGCCTGAATAATGACAAGAATTTAATCAAATACCAAAAAGTAGGTGTAATAAAAATACAAACACTACTTTGTAGCTTATTGATAAATTAACAGTGCAGTTTGTAAGAATTGGAATACAGTTTCAGCTTAATATTTCAGTAAATTACCGATCAGAAAGTAAACAGTACGAAAGGAAGTACACTTTTATTTATAAAGCAACATCAGCTAATCCCATCAGCCAATTCAGAATTGGAAAAATGCGATCTCATTGTCTTTGTGGCTTGATTGTTGGTGCCAAAATGGGCTGGTTTGATCCAGATTGCTAATCTCCTGAGATTTTCACACACAACAGTCTCTAGCGTTTACACGGGATGGTGTACAAAACAAAAAACATCCAGTGAATGTCAGCTGTGCATTTGTAAATGCCTTCTTGATGTGAGAGAATGGAGAATGACCAAACTGGTTTGAACTGACAGGAAAGCTGTGGTAACTCAAATAACCACTCTTTACAAATGTGGTGAACAAAAAGGCACCTCAGAATGCAAAACATGTTGAACCGCAATTGGATGTTAAACCTGAGACTGGAAAAACGTGGCCTGGTTTCGGCACAGCTTGTGAAAAACATGAATTAAAAGCAATATACAGCTGCACGCAGAAGTATTCACCCCCCATGAATTAGGTCACGTTTTGCAGTATAATGAAATGGATTTAACAGGGATTATATGTCAGGAAGATATGTTAAGGCATCATATAATGTACAGTATGTCTATATTTTTCCATCTTCCTTTATTTGTAGTAAAATTCAGCATGTGCCAGATCATCAATGCCCCCATTATGAGTCTGTTTACTGGTTTGTGGATCAGGTGACTGCTGCTCAGTGGAACTGCTGGACAGTCAGTAAACGCGGGATTCCCAGTACTTTCACAATCGGATGCTCTCCCTTATCATAAGTAAGCGAGTCACATCCCCCAGGTCTCTGATAACACTGTGTGGCACCCATTTGTGTGTGTGTGTGTGTGTGTGTGTGTGTGTGTGTGTGTGCGTGCTTGCCCTCAGATATATTGACAAGGATGCACCACTGGCTGTTTTAGCACTAAAGCCTAATGTTTGTTCTCAGTAATGACTGTCCTGTGTTAAGGGGTTGCGTTTGCATTTGCTTTTCTTGACAGCTGTTTCTTTTGTCTTTCTGCTCTCCAGACTATCCTCCTGTCTTTGTGCCAGTAAAGGTGATTATACCTTGCAATTGTACTCTACCTACAGCTTTACACATACATAAGGTCCAAAGAGAGCACTGTCATGAACTGTTTTATTGCATGAATTACGAAACTTTAATCAAATGAAGCTGGACGACATCATTTTTTACAAACTAAGTGAAAAGTAATTATAAAAAAAATATATATATATATATTTTTTTACCTCACAATAACCATGATATCAAGATAATGAATCTGTACAAAACTGAGATATGTTCATAATAGAACCCGATGGAGTATTCTGTTATAGAAAAGAATCAGCGATGGGATGGTGAGATGCGGCCTGACAAAAGTTGATTATTTTCCTAAAACAGCGTGTATTGTAGTTATATTCTTCTTACCGTATACCACAGTCATATAAGAGGAATAAAATATTCCATTTGCCAACACTAAGAATGAAAAATGATGTATTATACAATACTCTATATTTATCCATTTACAGTTACATTTAATGTTGAGTGATGTCTATGTAGTTGTCCAAGTTAATATTTAAGGTTAGTGAGTAATTCTAGCAGCTATAAACAGTCCTTCACTCACCAGCCTCTCTTAAAGTTACTGAAAATGCAAGTTTACCATGTTACTAAACAGAAAGCACAAAAGCACATACCTTCTTACAGAAAGTCCCTGTGAAAATGAGTTGTTCCTGTAGAAATGATAATATAAGTGAGTAAGAATGGTATAATCATTAAAAGACAGCAACTATCTTTGTTTAGAACATGCATGTATTAATATCGGAACGAATTCCACGGCAACATAATGTTAAAATAAACAAGGAATTTCTCAAAAAGCTACATTAATTCTGACTTGCGTCAAATTTTGCATTCATTTCTCAACAGTTCTCGGTAATGGACTCTTTGACCTTCCATTAAGCTGCCTTGTACCGTAATACACCAAATATTGCAAAAATCAAAGATGCTTCTTTCTAATATTGACTCATAACGAAACTATTCTTTTGGCTCCTTCAACGGTTTCTATATTGTATGCTGCCTTACAGTTGTACTCTGGTTGTATAGGTGTTCTAGCAACACAGGTATGCGTAAATAAATATTGCAGGTCCACACAAGCCATTAGCTAGCTGCTCTGCACGACCAGTCGTCTTATATTATATGCAAACTCGGCTACAAACGTAGTGACCTTTGTGCTGTGACTTTACGGTATACGATCGCTCAGAAGGAAGGCGCCTGACCATAAACGGAGCAAAAATATTGGTCTTTAGTAACCTCTACGTTGCACAACCAGGCTTTCAAATGAAAGTAAATTGTGCAAGTAAAGGAGATTAAAACCTGTGACATCAGTGGAAAAAAAAGCGCTGGTTGTATGCATCTACATGCTCCCTCACCCCCTTCTCAGAAGGCTGCTATTTGCTCTGGGCAAATGGGCCAGTTGCACAACTGTTCAAACGGCTTCTCACAACAACCTGCGGTAAACAGAGGCACGGATGAAAGCAGTACTGATTTACACACCACTTCCTTAAAACAAATCATTTTAACAATGCTGTTTTTTTTTGCTGTAGCACCACGTCTTTAACTCGACTGCAAAGAGCAAAGTCCATCAAAACATCACTTCTACGTGAGGAGTTTGTTGAGGAAATTTTCAGTTCGGTACAATGTTTCCGTGCAAGTGCTTGCATTGCATCATCCAAATCCTTAACTTGTATCTTTTTTTTCTTATTGGTACGATGTACCTAAAACAACAATCCTCTCCTTCTTTCTCTGTTTGTCTGTCTTGCGCACGAGTGAGGGTTATGTAGAACACGCACTCAATCTCCGTGTCCTCAGCGTGGCTGCTTGCGAAATTCCTGAAAGTATAAATAGGTGGCCTGTGCATTTCAAATGAGGATCATGGTCTGAATTCTTCCCAAGCAGACAGTTATCATTGCTCATGCAGCAAGGATGGCGTGTGGGATGGCCGTCTTTGGCCTCATCCATGTGAAAATCTTGAATGCTATTAGACCACAAAAGCCTCTTTATCACACATCCTGCGTTGACCGGGCGAACCGTCTATAGACGGGAATCACAGAGTGCATAAACATAAATAGCATCGTGTTCTGGCTGATGAGGCCACCACATAGCCGGCGGCAGGGGGGCGGGGGCAACAGTGTTGTGCAATCAATGGGCTTGGCTAATTACCATGGGATTAAATAAAGGCTCCATGGCAACCTCTCTACATTTTCCAAAACAAGACTCCCATCCGCTGCTGTGACACGGCCACTTCTCCTCCGCTGCCAACGCGATTAGGTCGCTCTATTTATTCCTGGCGGCCCATGTTTGGAGCTAGCAAGCCTGAATGCCGCTTTGCATACCCCAAGACATCCCAGTAGAAGCAAACCTCTTGACACTGCTAATTTCAGGGATGTACTGAATGTACAGGACAACTTTCTCGAGTGGCTGTCCATCAAGGATTAATGGAGTGGAAATGTTTTCTTGGTGTTTGAAGGGAACCGTAGAAAGCGAGCTTGGCTCTATGTGTGGTCGTAAGAAGTTGGAACGTGTTTCATGCTGTGGGATTTTCCCAATTAGTTCCCGTTCGAAGCCAAGGAGTAAATCCATAGGGCTATCATCATAACCTGAATGGATTAACAGATACATTGGCCTATTGCAAGGCACAACTAGACGTTATGTTTATAGTCAGCTTCACCTCTGTTGTTGTATCTATTTGGGTTCAGGTCCTTAAGGACATGTCTATGAGAACCTCTTGACTTAAACACGTATTCATGCACATTTGAATGAAAACTCTTTCAGCACTTTAACAACTCTCAACATGTTTCCCAAAGCTCTGGATCATTGAAATGTCTAGTAGTAAATCGAACGGACTGATATTAGATGTTCTACCACAAGAACTGTTCTGAATTCTGATTGCTCATTTCATGGCAATAGTGCTGTCTGTAATTCAAATCATAGTTTTGGATTAAAGCGCTTGTTCTGTCGTCGTTTCTATAGCAACAACTCATTCATAGTGATTTGCATGGCAGATGATCAACATAACCTAAGAATTATAGCAAAAGCTGTTGTTACTAAACAAAGAAAAACATATTATAAGTGATATGATGACGTTTTCTGTAAGGAAATGTTTATTCCATGTTTATAGAAGGAGTCTTCAGTGTCAGTTCTTAGTACGAGCGAGGACGTTTTCCATCATTGGGAAAGTCTTCAGGATAGAGCACTCCCTGTGCGAGTCCTGTTTCCTTGCTGTTCCACATTAAATGTTAACGATTAACTATAATCTGCTAAAAGCATGATGTCATTGTTTAATTAAATAAAACTGGAAATGTTGGAAAATCTCAATAGTATAAGAGAAATAAATAATGCATTTTTTGGGGTAACAGGAACTCCGGTTCACGTTGGGTCGTAACACACTACCCCATGGTGGATTATCTTCCTATAACAGCATGCGCCATCATGCTTATTTCCGTATTTAATCATTGAACGACAGCAACAGTTATCACAATGCTAACAGCATACGTGTCTTAGATACATGTGTTAACTTATAACATTGCTACAATGTTACAAATATTAAGCTAATAGTGTAGAAATCAGCTGCATTTTTATTAAAATACATGGAACATTAATTTGAAATTTGAATTTGGTCAAATTTATATTCTTAAAACTGATGGGGGAAAAAAAAAAGAGCCGTTCTTGGTTATGGACTCGAGTTTATACCGCAGTGCATCCAATATTATTATAATGAATTATGCATCTTTTTCTCTTCTCCCTTTCACTTTTCAATACTGAACGCCGCCCTCCAATTGCACTTTCGCTGTACAGATGTTCCAGCAACACAGGCATGCATACATGAACACTGCAGGTCTACACAAGCCAAGTGTAGCTCAGCGTGACCAATTTACTTAAATTATAGCTGCGAACCTGATGAATTTATGCGATGACACACAGTGGTCTTCTATATGATCGCTCTGAATAAGGGAGCTGGATTATAAATGTGAACTTTGTGCAAAATCAAGCTTTAGTAACCTTCATATTCATGAAAATCCTTGAGCCAGGTCAGGATTGGTGTGAGGTTTGTTCTTGGTTTTTCCAGGCTGCAGTGTCGTGTGTGTGTGTGTGTGTGGACTGTAAGAAGCTGTAAAACACTTGGAAAGCAGGAATTACGGCTACAGCCTTTTTATAGCTAGGCATAAATGGGTCACCTTGTTTTTACTGCGATATGAAAGCAGGAGCAGAGCAGAAAACAAACAAGCAGAAGCGAAGCTACTGTATTTGTGTAAAAGGACTTTAGAGAGATGGTTCGTTCTCAGTGAAATCCGTGCATCAGCGCAGAATACTGATAAACATGCATTTGAGTCGAAATAAAGGAAAGTTAAACGGTGCTTTTCCATGACTGCGCATGCTGAAAAGCACATGATTCTGTGAGTCCTGAGCCTCCGAGACGAGCAGTCGGACACAGCTGAGAGCTTCGATTCTCTCGGCAATCCTTTCACAGGTCGTCGTCCCCTTTTCATTCTCTCACAATTTTTCAAAACCGTGTTTACTCTTTAATGAAGACATCCAGATTTCTGGTTCTGATTTCATCTTAGGTCTCAAATTTCAAATCAGTTGTAAAGCGGTCTTTTGCTTCCTGGGTAGGGAATTTCTGAGTGACGCTGAATATCATGCGTGTCATCATTTCTCCAGAAACTCAGTGAGACTAAGACAAGCATGAGGAATCTCTGTGTTAAACAAACAATGACAGCTATGTTAAAGAAAACACCTCACTCTTTTTCACTCTCTCTCTCTCACATACACTTCTAAGCTCCTGCTGTGGAGCACATGAGGTCACAGCCGACACAGACAGGTGCCTAGTTTGTCTTTTACGCTGCCAGGGAGCTTATGACCTCGAGGCCTCTCTGACAGATCATATTAGATAAGCTCTTACGCAACACTCTTTGCTGTAGCCACGATGCCTTTTAGAGGTTGATGTCGAAATCATTAGCGAAAACAGCCTTCGCGTGACAACAGGAGTATGAGAACAACGCTGGGTTACATGTCGAGCAACTCGAAATTAAACTTAAAATGTTATTATTTAAGTCTTGGTATGAAATTCGAAAAGCATTAAACACTGGCAAATCAAGAAGGAAGAAGTAAACCTTCCCTCAAAACCAAGCTTTCGGTGACAACTCCATTAAGAACTATGATACAATTTGTGGTCATTATGATTGAATAATAATAATAATAACAACAACAATGATAATAATAAAAACATTTATAAACAACATCTCTCCCTGCCCTTCTTTCTCTATCTGTCTTTACCATTAGCACTGTTAGTGACTCACATGGACACACCCTGCCGATGCCTCCACTGTTCTTTGAAACCACAAAACTGTTTCCCATTAAGGTTTCTGTAAAGATGAGTCAGAGGGTGAGGAAGGAATCCCAGCCTTGGACTTTATTGACCTAACTGAAAGCCATTGAATGGATGAGAGTCATTCACGCAGGTGCATCTGTCACAAAAGCCTTAAATAAGACCTTGAAAGTCCTTTTAAAGAAAAACACGGAACCTGTATGTGTCTATACAGACGTTCAGTCATGCATGTTACTATGAATGTCTAGTATAACAAGTAGAGTTGGCTTATTACTAATAACAACTGAGTAAAAAAATCTTGACATAGTTTCGATAACTCCCCTTACAACATACGATCGATAAAAAGATTGGGAATCGTTTTCAATAGTATAGCACAGTATTATTTCCTGTATATCCTTAACCCAGATAGAACCGAATGGGATAAAGGTCATGGGTCATGACATTGAATTGACTGGTTTAGAGCAACAGTTCTTCAAAAAAAAAAAAAAAGAAAAAAAAAAAGAAAAAGCTATGACTTTTAATTTTTTTTTAAAGTGATCGAAATCACAACTCAATTAAAAAAACTAAAAGTTTTATTATTGAGTTCTTCTGATTATTAGCCCGGTGGACACAAAAACAAGCAGCCTATAAATAACGTCGATTTGAATCTAATGCGTTCCGTCAGTGAAAAGGTCAGGAATAAAAAGCTCCATGGCTCCAAAAATATCCTGAATATTACTGAACACATTAGAAAATAAGCCTGATATTTACATTTTTATTGGATTTGTAATGACGAGAGCGTCTGTGGAATTTATTTCACAGTTTTAAAGGGGTCCCAGGCTGATCAGACATAAGACTTGGTCTTCTTCTAGTACAAATCAATATTGATATGAGTCATACATTTTTAGAATCACATTCTAAAAATGGTTTGTAATTCACACATGAACCCAAAAAGAGGCTGATGTTTACCACCTCATGCCCCCTAATGGTAACGATGGGTACACAAATGCTTCAACGTGGACGTCTGGTAATTAAACAGCAATAGACAAACTGATCATGCTTCTTGGACCAAATCCAAAGCACACGGATTCAAACATGACGTGTGATGAAAATAATTCTGTTTTAACCTGTAAAACTAACAATTATTCGCTCTGGAATCTGATTGGTCAGAAGGTGATTCATTTTCAATTCTAACAGCAGAATTTGTTTTTGTAAGTTATTGTTTCTATAGTAACAGCTCACTTACATGGAATGACATGGCAGATGTTTCACATAATGAAAGACATATTAATTATAAAGGTATTTTTAACGTGTTACGTAACAAAGGAAAATTAATCAGCGATGATACTGTGAAATTCTGATGATACTGTGAAACGTCTTACTGTCAGAAGACATTTATTTATCACTTAGGCAAGGAGTCTGCAGTGTAGCAGTCTCCGATGTTTTCAGGGATTCTTGGGAACAGGACAAGGTGAGAATTTTGCCTTATTATCTTTAAGAGAAAGAGAAAAAAGTGAGGGAATCCAAGTTCATAAGTGGTATAACGAATGATAACAGAATAAAGCATGAGATATTGAAAAACTGTAGACAGAAAACCTGCTGTGGAATAAGCGAAATAAAACACTTCAGGACATGCTGTTATTGGAAATAAATCAACTTTGGGCTTCACATTAACGGCCTGCACCACACCACCACGTCTGTGAATATTTTCCTATAACAGCAAGTCTCCAAGTTGTCCTATCACACAGTAGCCAGCATTGTATACTCTATTATTCATCTTCACTACTGTGCATTTGTTTCAATATCAAATAATGGCTTCTGTTTAAGCAAGTGAGTCACTAGAGTTTGCACTCCAAATACAGGGAGTACGCAGTGCAGCGCACGTTGCAGAAAACCTTCTGGGTCATGCATGCTTTTGAACGATCATCGCATGAGAATCGGTATTAATTAGCAGGAGTCATTATACTCGAACAATATTTATTGTAGTATGCATCTATGGCTGTCTCTTCCGGTCTGTCCACTGACCACCTGTCTCTGGCATATATTGTATCCGGTAAGGCCGGATTGGCTGGGCGAGTTGCAGTGAGTCATTCAGTCGATTTCCATCTCTCTCAATCACACACACAGCGTCAATGACTCATATCATCAAAGGTTGGCCTCTCTCTGTCTCCATTTCCTTCTCTCAAATGAGGGTTTGGACATACATATTTTATTCAAGCTCTGGACTTGAAAAGAGCTTGCAGCAGCACGCTACGTCTCTGTATGCTGAATGTCGAGACAACGCATATTAATCGCACATGCAGCCTGCAGTGTTGTGTGTGTGTGTGTGTGTGTGTGTGTTAGAGGGAAGGGCAGAAGGGAGAGAGCTGATACTCATTTCACTCCGCCTGACTCATGCATGACAGACAACAAAACCCATAAAGAACCGTGACGCAGAGCTCTGGGTGGGTCAGTCTCCATTGTGGTGACACTATATATACCTGCAATATGCACGCACTGGTCAGTTTATTAGATACACCAGCAGACCTGCATATTCATGCAGTTAGCCATTGCGGCAGCAGAACAATGCATAAAATCCTGACAGATACAAGCTGGTTTGAGTATTTAAGAAGCCCAAGTGACGAAGTTCTTCCAGTTTTCAGCTTTTTTCGTTGATCCTGTGCTCACTGTAGCTTCAGATTCCTGTTCTCAGGTGACAGGAGTGCAATCGTATGTAGTCTTCTGATGTGTTCTGAGATGCTATTCTGCTCACCATGGTTGTAAAGAGTAGTTATTTGAGTTACTGTCAATGCTCGAACCAGTCTGGTCATTGTCCTCTGACCATCAACAAGGTGTTACGAATGTTTCCACCTGCACAAATGCCACTCGGTGGATGTTTTTTGTATTTCACACCATTGTGTATAAACTCCAGAGAAGCTGTTTGTGAAAATAATATAATCATCTTCATCATGAATTCTTCAATGCATGGATAAATACAATAATGGATGTACTGGTGTCCCTAATAAAGTGGCCAGTGAACGCTCTTAGGAACTTCGAGGTGTCAGTTTGCTATCCATTTCCCAGTCTGAAGGCTTATTGTGCAAGAATCGATTTGACACCATTTAAGCAATTGTTGGTTTATTTGGTCACATTCATTCACCATACCGATTTTAAACTTTAACACTGCACTCTGACATAAATACTGATGGCACTAGAGAGTCAAAAACAATTCATTTCAAAGGATTAAATGTAAAAAAAAAGAAAAAAAAAAAGGAAATCAGATTATAATGCACATGCTTTATATAAAACATTTAAAAAAGCAAATCTTTGCAGGAACTAATAATAGAGCTAATAATGACTGCTGGTTCATTAAGTACACATTAGATAGCTGTGTAATTGAGAAATATTAGTTACAACACTGTTTAAAAAAATACTGTGGCACAAGAAGCAGTTAAGCAGGTTAATTATTTCTCATCATCTGTAACATCTTCCAAGTCATCGTCATCGTCGTCGTTGTTGTCATCATCATCATCACCTTCCTCCTCCTCCTCCTCCTCCTCCTCTTCTTCTTCTTCTTCTTCTTCAGCCTCTTTCTTTTGTTCTTTTGTAGGCCTTGACTGTGTCAGAAACAAGCTATTTAGTTTTGTTGTTGTAGTGTAATGAGACTGACATTTGACACTGAATCATCAAACAAAAATTTGCAAGGTGTTTTTCACATTGTTTCCATGACACCATGTAAAAGAAATGCGGCAACTGATACATGCAACAAATTTCCCTTTTGAGGAAACTCCCAAGTTTCGAGGGGCTCCCGGTTCTATTGGAAAATGTGTTCAAATCGTACTCATATTACACCTAATTACATTGGCTACCTGTTTAATGTGGTGCAGTTCCAAGTCTCATTTTCTTTTTGCTGTTGCTTGTTGTCGGGTTTCTAAAAGTAGTTTCATTCTACTTTTACAATGTCAGAAATCATGCAACTACAGCCGAAACGCTCTGTCAAGCACAGATAATTATCTGTCTTATTGTAACTACATTCATGCCTTTGTGTTGATAAACACAAAAATAAAAACATCTTGACTTCCTTGTCTGCCCTCAAACGAATTGTAAAAATGGAGTTCGGTATGAGAGCTTTAGTTCTATGTGCCTCCTAACCAACAGGGGGAGGTGTGAAACACCTACAGATTGTGTGTGACTTAAAACAAAGTCACATGAACACAATATCCACTTGAGCACAGTTGAAGCTACAGGTATCCTTTTTAGAGTTTACACTGATCTTACTTTGGTTGACGCTTTCATCCAAAGTGACTTACATTTAGGACAGGAAACAACTGAGCAGTTGCAGGCTAAAAGCCTAGCTCAAGGGTCCAACAATGACAGCTTGATGGTACTGGGATTTAAACTCCTGACCTTAAGATGAGTAGTGGGGATATCCTTGGGTCATTGCTTTCTAGCTCAGTGAATGTGCTTTCTTCTATACTACAAGCATTATGTTTTCTTTTATTCAAGGGCTGCTAAACAGTCCCCATGGAAATGCTAAAGGTGAATGCTGCTGCCAACACCGCACACCACAGCAAAAACTAAAAGTTTTGTGGGGTGACATCTTGCATCAATAAGGTGACCTTGTACGAATTGGTAGGCAGATGACTCTGGGGTGTCCTTGTGGCTGAAATCAGGGATTTCTGCCCCAGATCATATCACCCATCCATGTATTTCAGCCTATTGACCTTGCAGCCTTACTGTGACCAGCACACTCCCTATGGTGTTATATGGACCAGGTGGCAGCCATCCAATCCTCATCCCATGGAGCTTATGTAGCTAAGACATAGAGGCTTCCATTTCAAAGCAGAAGCTGTTCCAGCGGGTGGTGGCCTACATACGGAGTCAGCCAATACAAATGTATACACACTTCAGGAAAAGAAATATTTGTATAAATATTTTAATACTAAATTTATTCAGACATCACGATTAATACAAGTTATCTGTGGCCTACAATTACAAGAGGTGCTCAATGAGGTGTCCATTAGCTTCCAGACATTTAGTGTTCCTGAAGTCTGTGTACATATTTTTGGCTGACTCTGTAGACAGGCTGGATATCTAACTCCTACAGTGACATGCCAATCTACAAGGAACCTCTCCTCCTCATGGACCTTAATTAGAGGCTTGCCACTCCAAGAAGTCTGTGATCCTTCTACCTGAGCATCACCATCCTCCTCCTTTGCAAGTTTAACGTCGCTTCTGAGCGGTGTGAGGGCGATGGTGATGTCTGAGCACCTTCCACGGTTGACCTGCTCCTCATGCCTCATTGGCATGCATTATCCCAGTGAGTCACACCATCCCTGGTTGTTAGTAGGGGTGAAACAGAATGCATGTAGCTGCGGTTCTACAAGCCTTTTAGGTTTCTTGTCATTCTGAGAAGTTCCCATGGAAAGATGGCTTCATTATGGTGGTTGTTGTTGCAAATACTGCATCCCACATCACTACATGATTGGTTGGAGATCTTGACATATGTGTCCACATGCACAAGAACATAAAGTTTCACACCATCCTTGGTGGTGATCTACGGTTCACAGAATCACGGTTGTATTTACAGGTACAACTAGCATATTAACACTACATTGTAGTTGCGTTAGGTGAGTAATTTGGTTCTATGCAATCATCTTATTTAATCAATGTCTCTGTTCCTCTGATAACTCCAGTATCAGGATCGATAATGTCCTATAACCACTTCCTAACACTGTGGGCTGAGCAGGACAATCAGTAAGCCTAGAAGTAAGCATCATTTTAGACAACATGAATACTTCAGTTGTGGATCATCGGGTAATAAATAATAAGTAGGAAACTAACATCACTAACTGAAATTCCACCAATATTGTGCAAGTACATTTAGAAATGCATGCTTGCAGAAACACAAATGCTAGAACCTCTAACTGTGCTGTAATTGCTGAGCAGAGAAGCAGGAAGCTTTCTAGCAAAAAAAAAAAAAATACGAGTGGTTTATGAGAAGCAATCCAGTAATTAAGTAGGTGTAATCAACAATAAAGCAATAGAGACTGCTTTTAAAACGTTGAAAACATTTGACGATGGAGATATTTACTTTATTATGTAGTATATTTATAGGTTAACACTCACCTGCAAGGTCCCTGATTTACTCATAGATGTGCCGGGGTGATTTAAGGACGTTCTGGAATTAGCACGGACGACCTCTATGCGCGACTGATAGTCGGGGGGATGCAAGGTGCTCCTGAAAAGCTGCCAAAAGGAAAAACGGGAGTTGTATAAAGAAAGGGTTCTGTTACAAGATATGAAACTCGTCTCATACTCATATAGAAAATCTCGTATGAAACTGAATTCTATATTCATATCCTGTGCATGCACCAAGAGAATACGTTTCAGGTTTGTATTTGTTGAGATGCCATACTGTATATGTTCAAATGGATTGATGTCTGTTAGTTATTACTTACTATACATTAACGTAATTAACAGAGTATTATGGAAGAGAGATGGAGTTTAGTTTGAAAAATATAAATACAATAAATGTGACTTGGCAAAGTGTTGGTATTAGCAGCAGGTAAATTACTCTACTTTGCAATAAGGATCAGTAACTTAGGGCCATAAACATTTAAAATAGGGAAAACAAAAATGGGTATTTTTTGGGTTTGGGTATTTCAGAAACGGCTGATCTCCTGGGATTTTTCACCCACAGCAGCCTATAGAATTCACACACAATATTGTGGGGGAAAAAAAACCATCCAGTGAGCAGCGTTTCATTCATAGGAGAATTGCCAGACAGATTCAAGCTCACAGGAAGGCTACCACTCTTTACAGCCATGCTGAGCAGAAAAGCACAATCCCAAACCTTGTAGGCTACAACAGCTGGCTACAAGAACTTTCGTTGAGACGCATCGCGATGCTGCCACACTGGATAACCGCATGAATGCGCATGAAGTGAACAGTGAGTGTATACGTGAATCTGCTCCTCATCACATGCACTTCATATAACATCTTGTCACTTTACTAACCTCTGTTAAATATTATTGAGAGTCAGATTATGATATGCAATGTACTTGAAACACCCTTGCACATATTTCATAACACCTTGTCATATGTAAAGCTTGTCTACTTAACCCATTGTGACCTTGCTATTCTAAGTTTCTGTCTGTATTTCATTCTTCATCCAGATAATAACCTTATAATATTAAGGATATGATGTGTAAATGAAAGAACAGCAAAAGCAGGATCGCCATTTAGACCTTAGTGATTACACTATTAGTCATTTACTTTGCTGGATGACGTGCAGTTCTGCTTTTCTCTTAAACCACGTTCAGGGTTTTATTAATGTTATTGTTGCTACAGTATTTATAGGATGCCAATATTATCTTTTTCACTCCACTGCAGATCATGCAGACACACTAAGCAACCAGAAGTCCTCTTGTGAGTAAGTACTGAGCAGACAGTTGAAATATGTATTGGATAGCGTGTAACCTTAAACATGCCGATTGTATCTTGGAAACCCTGCTTTTCAATAAAGAGATAACTGCAACTATAAGATAGGTTTGTTAAAGATAACCCTTAACAATACAGGCCTATCGTGATCTTACACTCATGCATGCACTGATGTTGTTTTCTACTGCCATTGCAACACTGCTGACTGGTTTTGACTCATGTTACAAAAATCCTCAGACCAGAGCCATTATTCTTTAGTTTAGTTTCAGTGCCAAAAACAGCAGGACCAACAAGATACCTGCCAACTAGATATTATGAAGAGAATACAGAGGACGTATGGTTTATTGTGGGCGAGTTACATGGACGGATTTGTGACAACAGAGCAGGTTATTATAGCACAGTCTATTTAAAAGAAGCTTCCTGGCTCATGTGGCTTAGCTTCAGCTTAGAGTCCTACATAGAGCATCACGGGAGTAAAGAGCAAAAGCCGGAAGGTGAGAGGAAGCTAGCTGCAGAGCAAATCCTAAATGGTGTCCTATTAACCATATATAGTGTGTAGAGGCAATTACGTTATACCATGCGCATACACATATGTCGAGAGTAAGAAGTCATTTGGGATTTGCCCTCTGGTCTGACAAACACCACAACGTAGAAACAGCCATAAGGGTGTTTGGCGTCGTTAAGCCTTTGCACTCCTAGTTATAAGGATATGTGCATGAGACAAAATTAAACTTACATTTATTTTGTTATTTGAACCAAGTTTTATTGTCTGATCTTTTTGGAAAAAAATAAAACCTCAAAAAAAAAACAAAACAAAACAAAAAAAAGAAAAAAGCAGCAGCTTATAAGAGGCTGGAAATTACTGCCTGGGGATGTTGCCAAAATGGCCACCATGTAGACAGCCTTGATTACGTTCTATTCAACTCAATTCACTTCCAAATTTAATTCAGTGTAGTTAAGCTGCCAGTTTCTTTGGAGTCTAACAAATACAGCATCTTGAGATGCTCAAAACATTTGGCGGTCCAGAGCAAGAATACATAAACATAACCATTCACCAATTAAAAAAATAATCCACTCCCAACAGCCAAGCCGAACATGTTTATGAAGATGTCTGTCAAACCGTTACATAGCAGAGACTCTGCTCAGACAAAACTGACTGGATTCCAGGAAGCAGGACACTGACTGTCATTTAGAGAGGGATAAAGCAGAACAGGACAGTCGGAGCTGACATTAGGTGGTCAGGCATGTGGACAGTGGGGAGACCACGTATAACTGCAGAAACCTGTTCTATTTCTTTTGTTTAAAAAAAAAAAAAAAAAAAAAAAAAAAAAAATCTTTGTAGAAAAGGTGTCTGGTGCATTTCTACTCATTGTACGGTTCTTGGAAGAAAAAAAAAAACACCATATGATTATTCCCAGAATCATTATCAGATCAAATGTTTATCTTAAGACTTTAAAAATTACCCTCTAAAACAAACTACATCGCTGAACTAAAAGTAATACCTCTAGGTCTGCTTCTTCATCCACATTTTTGATGTGCCGGTGGGCAGTAGTGTATATCTCCAACGCTTTGGCATGAAATGCCAGCTCCACGGTCACAAACTCCTTAAAGATTTTCTGTGAAATCAAAAAGGCGGTTGTGTTATCTTTATATCTGCAGGACAATTCTATTCAGAAATACAGGAGCACCCTCTTTCGGCTTCAGCCTCTTTCGGACAGTGGAAATTGAGAGTGAAAACTGCTTTGATAGCCATACATAGGCATCCCCTTCTTTGTAGGCATCAACTGAATTCATTTTCAGAGACACAGTCAGCTGCTAAGAAGAACCCACGGTTGCCAGGTGTTAGCATAAAGTTTGTAAAGTCAGAGCATTTATTAAGCTCCTGAATTATCTTCAAGTCCTAATGACAAGTTTTGACCAGAGTATGTTATTATTATTATTTTTTAAATAGTTTGCTTTTTTTCACTTCAAAATTCAGCAAAAAATGTCCATGGGTTCCCAACTATCCATCCATCCATTATCTATAGCGTTTTATCCGTCTGGGTCGCGGGGAAGCTGGAGCCAATCCCAGCATCTTGGGGC
>JAQQZR010000021.1:6951588-6967859 GCA_030068235.1 Notoglanidium macrostoma | reverse complement strand
AATCCATATTATGTCAACAACCGCTCAACTAAGTAAAGAGAAACAACAGTCCATCATTACTTTAAGACATGAAGTGTATTTTAAGTAATAAAAATAAAGAAAAAAACATTGAATTAGAAGGCGTGTCTAAACCTTTGACTGGTAGTGTATACAACAATTACTTTGTTACTGTCTGGTTTTAAAGAGAAACCTTTAATTTCTTCTTGCCACATTTTCAAACATCACTACATTTCTCTATGATCATATATTTGTAACATCATAACATGACATTTTAGCATCAGAGTTCATTTGAACTCTTACCTTATCGCAACTTTAACACGTGGCAGCAAGAATGAGACCTAATACATGTAAACACTGTAATCTAACTGCTGCTACTGTGACAGCTAGTAATTAGCATTCAGCTAGTTTGTATCATCAGAGTTATCACTATGCTAGCTAAGAGTGAAAGCAATAGCAATTAGCAGTAAAACTGTCGTTATTGAGCCTTAGCTAATTCTAATTCTTAGCATCTCTCACAAATGTTAGCTAGTTATGCGCACTCAACTAGTTTACATGGTCAAGGTAGCATTTGCGAGATTAGCAATGAAGCAGTTGTTAGTTAGCTTTTGCTAATGTTGGTTACTTGGTGAACGAGGCACTAATTTGCCATCAGTAGCTAAAATGAGGGTGTTATTTAAGGCAGATGTCTTTATCTTTTCATACTTCTAGAAAATCTAAGATTTAATACTTTTCTACTTTAACACGAGTGATTAATTTGAAGCTGTGTCATTTCCCCCTCCCCAGATTTTATTCAGATGGATAATTGCAATTTTATGAGTGATGCACTTCAGGGAAAAAAAAAAAAAAAAAAAAAGTAGTGTGTTGCAGTCTGAAGTTATGCTATCGCTAAAGCCTGGTCCCTCCTCTGCATGTCAGTCAGTATCTGAGTCGCCTGCAGATGAATAGATGTGTTTTGGCACATATTAGATCAGTGTGCCCTCAGTCATAACCAGCAATCACTACTGGTTAAAGTTTGGAGCTTGTCACTACATCAGTCCCCTAAAACACTGTTTGTTTCCCTCAACTGCAGTGCTGTCCATCTCTCTCTACTCCGACCCCCTGATAGCATGTGACAGTCCTGTGTAACTTCTGGAATCAGCTTTTAAAGCTTTTTAGGTTTACAGCTGTAACAGTAGTGTGCATGATGTGACTGAATGACTGAGAAGGTCTCTGGCCTCTGTCTCACACTTTATTACAGCTTGGCCCAGGATTGTTTATGGCGTTGTTCCTGTGCTCTGCTCTCTCCCCAGTGGCAGTGCTCTGACAGGGATCCTCACTGCTCGGGCACTTCCATTCGACACAAGCTCATAAATCTTCCCATGCAGTAGCGTTGAGTCCACAGGAAAATAGTGACTCTGAACAGGCTAATGTGTGTGAGTTCACATGTCTCTGTGTGTCTGTCTGTGTGTGGTAGGACACAAGTGCGTAAACTCTTTATTAGGGGCAATCCAAATATCATCGTCATGTTCCAAGTAAGGGTCAGAGAACAGGTAGGCAACTTTACAACAGGATAATCTGTAACCAAGAATGCATACACAACGCAAGGGTCAAAACCAGGAAACAGAACTCGAAAGCAAAGTTTAGATGTCACACCTGAAATTTACCAACAAGGAATAGAAACAGCAGATAATACGTAGACAAACTAGTTAAGGGCTTTACACAGAACAGGTGGACACATTAGAGTAATTAACCAATTACAGGTTGGTATGGAGACAGAGCATATGAGCATAAGAGAAGCAAAAGCACGTGACATTTAAACGAAACAAAAGACTGAGTAATGTGGATCATGTGAGAGAGATTGTGATAATGCAGTATGGGTATCTTATTTCTTTATTAAATTCATGTTTTGAGTGGGTAAATTTACATTTTTAATTTCCACCAAAAGGATAACACTTAAAAAAACAACATTTTTCCCTAACAAGAAATATGTATTAAAACATTAATTAAATGGTTTCCACAATATGAAGAACACAGAATCGGAAATTTTAAAACATATACTAATTAAGGGCTTTACACAGAACAGTTGAACACATTAGTGTAATCATCCAGTCACAGGACAGGGATGGAGACAGGATTGGAACAAAACCAGACAAAACATATGTAAAAAAAAATGTGTGTGTGTGTGTGTGTGTGTGTGTATGTGTGCATTTTCTGATTTCCTGACAGATTCAAGTTAATATTCTGGTCAAGTAAATTTACATTTAAAATTTTCACCAAAAGTGCAATAAAAGCAAACATTTCCCCCAACATGAAATATCATTTTAAAAAGGAAGCAAAAGGGTGACTTTAGTCTCTCACACCAGCGTGCACACATAAGACTCAAAGAACACAGAATCACACATTTTAAAAATAAAATTATAAAGATTTAATAACACTGCACAGTGTTGACAACTGACGGAAACTGACGTTAGCATCTATAAAGGTTTTCCCCTTAAAGGCATGAGAAAGTCTGTCTTTAATTTAGTTTTGATGCCAACATCTTAGTCATGTGACAGATTTTTGCCAACATAAGGCTGCGTTATTCTGCTTTCCAAGCGAGTCACTTCATGCAGAGGTGCCAACACAACTAGCAAGATAATCCTGGCAGAATTTTGCCACAAAACACCTAACGTATGTTAGTGAATGAGACAGCTCTATGCTAATCGTGTAAATGATACAACATGTACTGGTTAAACTGATATTTATCTGCAATCTACAGAAAAGTCACTTATTGGTAAAGTAACTTACTGTAACTGTCTTTATCACAGTTATTCTGGCAAAGAATGCTTGTCCTCATGTTTTGGTGTCTGTACTAGTCAATATTCTGCCACTATTCTGTCATTGTTTTGTTATCTACTTATGTTCACCTGTTCCATATTAGTCTTATAAAAAGTCTTTCCTGCATTTAGTAACTATAAGCCTGAGATTTGTTTTCCTAGGGCGGCACGGTGGCTAGCACTGTCGCCTCTGTTCGAGCACTGCTCGATCACCCAGGGTGCCTTTCTGTGTGGAGTTCACATGTTCTCCCCGTTCATGCATGGGTTTTCTCTGGGTTTCCTCCCATGATTTTAATTGCTCGTCGGTGTGATTGTGAGTGTGAATGGTCCCAGCCACTAGGGAGCACAGTTAGTGTGTGCCGTGGTGCCGGTCCCAAGACCGGATGAACTGGGAGGGTTGCGTCAGCCAAATGGATGAGTGAATGATCCGCTGTGGCGATCCCGAAAAGGGAATAAGCTGAAAAAAGAAGAAGAAGTCTGAGACTTGTTTTCCTATTGTGTTGTCCTATTGTAAATTGTGTTTTGTGTCCTAGAATAAATTCCTGGTGTTGACCCCTTTTTTTCTACATTTTTGAGCTTATTTCTCTTCAACATTGCCTGTCACTGAACCCCTGTTGTGGATTGTAATCATTGTATTTTCCCCTGTAAAGCTCAAGTTTATACCGTGTTTATGCACTTGCTTCCTGCTTTTTTACTCAATCAGTATACATACTGAACTTTTGACAAAAAAGTGGCCTTTACACTTTTATTATTGAATTCACAGGTCTTTGAAGTCCAATGACTATTCCCTTTCAGTGAATCAGCTTTTCCATTGTGTTTGGTCTGACCGCTGATTTCGCCGAGAAGGCAGAAAAGGTTCTCCTGTGTCACCATAGCGAGGGGAAAAAAAATCCTAAATGCTACAGCTGCGTCATAGACGTTTGGTACCTCTGCATCATAACAGCTAATATTTTAGCTCCGTATACTTCTAGTATTGAAGAGTGACATAATAGTGATAACATATTGTGCCTTGCCGAGTTGCATTTGGTAAATTAACCAAAGATAAACAATGAAATTATGTTAAACTAACAAAAAATCCAAAGACTTAAAACCATCAAAGGATGTCAGAAAGGCATTTCCAAGTTGCATGGCAAGACAAGAACTCTAAATCAGATGCAGTCATTTTCGTGTAAGACCTTTAAATGCACAAGGAAACACACACTGCTTTCAGGTAATGAAGGAGGGAATAAACCAAGACAGCACAGTCACTGTTTCAACTATCCACTAGTCACTATATCACTGAATGTTTTTAATTTTAGCATCACAGTATTAAATGCATTAATAATATGAAGCTCTTAAAACCACTTTAACTGTAGGTTTGCAATAAAAAAAAAACTATGAATCATTAAAAATAGGAAAAATAGAAAGATTTCTTTTTTAAAAAGGTATTTTCTTACAATCAGCAGAATCATGCATATGTAGCATTATTGAAAATCTATTTCTGTAAATATTTGTCATAGATATTGATGAATATGAATGTACGTGATATTGGGTATTTTAAAATGCCACTTGAAGTCCATAGTACTTGGGACAGCACTGACAGAGACACTGCATCTCAAAGGAAAGCAGCAGGGGAACAAATAGCTGGAGGCTAGAGGTGAGAGGAGAGAGGGAGAATGAAGGGAGAGATGGAAGGAGAAAAATGTAAGACAGTGTGAATGTGTGTGTGTGTGTGTGTGTGTGTGTGTATGTGTTTATATGTTTGTATATGGGGGGATGTTTCACAGCAGGCTTGTTTAGGAGAAGAGGGTCACCATATGGACGCTGCCAGAGTTTGGGTTCGGGCAGACAGGGTGAAAGCGAGGGGTAAAGAGGCAGATGGGTGTTTGACATGCAGTGCAGTGCAGCCTGTGACTGGGCAGAGACACGTGTCTTGACCTATCGCTTTTCACTTTTCTTGATTTGGACCCAGTTTCCCAGAAGCAGCATCAAGATCATTTTAACTAGTAAAGAGAGCGAGAGAGAGAGAGAAAGAGAGAGAGAGAGAGAGAGAGCGAGAGAGAGAGAGAGAGAGAGAGAGATCAGTGTCATGCTCTCTTTACCATTTAATGTTGATCCTTGTGCTGTGATGAGCCCAGTTCATTTCCAACACTTTTAAAGCATAGTGTGTCCCTCGACAGTAATGCAGACTTTAATTTAAATCACAGTTTTATATCAATGCGCTTGTCCTAATACAATATATTTTTTTCTATTTCTATAACAACTCATTCGCAGAACTTTTATGGTGTCGTAGCTATTTCTGACATCATTAAAAGTTGCACAGCTTTTCATTAACGGATCACATCCAAGGTTTCAGGACTTAGCAAATCCGCTTATGTGTGAGAATAAAACTAGGTACCAAACACCCTATTCCACAAACGGGGTGCCATCTGTGTCCTACTGACACTATATTTACAAATATTTAACTATTTAAAGTAAAATCAAATACATTTTAAACATAGAGAACATATTTCAAATAAATAACTTAGAACGCACAAAAACTACAGCACTAACTCATGTTCATATCACATTATAAAGAATTCACAAGGTACAGTATTAAAACACACCGTTCTAAATATTTATGCAAATTTATTACACATTATAGCCATGTTTTCACATTCAGCAATTATTCACATTGTTATAATTACTTATGAAAGGGCATTACAGTTTATAGCAATGATTAATAATGCAAAAGGACACGTTATGCCAATACAGAAGAAAAAAGAAGTAATGGTGTAATATGGAATAAGTACTACTACTAAACTACTAATTCAGAAGGTGTAATAAACAATGTTATAATGTGTAATGCATTTTATAATAATAATAATAATAATAATAATAATAAGTTCTCTCATTCTTTTTTCTTTATTTCCAATGACATTGTGATATTGACTGATGAGAAAACTTTGTGAATAAATGAAATGATTAGTTAAAAGAAACCATTTAAATAAATAATTGGAATGTCCTTAATGTCCTCCATGACATTATCATGGATAGTAGTTAATGACATTTGCTAATTCTATGCCAAAAATCTCAACCCTGTTACTTATTTAAGAGCAATGAAGTGATTCTGAGTTTAAGGGGCACCACAGATGTAACCAATTTAATATTCCCAGTGAATACTAATCCATTTTTTGACAACAGTGGAAACGAGATACATTTGACTGACTGAAGAGATCCGGCCCCTTTGTTTAAGGTTGCTGATTTCTATACGCAGCATACAAATTTAACAACCAGTTATGCTAAAGGCTTAATCAATCAGGCCCAGGCTGTGGCTGTGTTGTGACCAACTACTTTAACAAAAGCACTTGCAAATAATCTCCATTCTTGGCACATCAACAATATGCAAATGACCAGGATACAATGCTGAACGAAGAAAGCAAATGAATTTCCCCTCCCTGAAAGATACTAGAGAAAAACGTAGGATGGTAATTACAGCATAAGTGGTTTAATTATACAAGATTAGAGGACTTTTGTTTCTGAATATGTGAGCGAAGTAAACTGGATTTTGATCATGTGCTCATCTTGGAGATTCTGTAGCGCTGGAATGATTGATGGCTGGAGAGCCTCACCAGAAGGAAACGACTGCTTTATACCTTTCTACGTTACATGGCAAGTTCATTTTAGAGACATCTAATTAAAAACAGGGCTCCTCAATTATGCCACATGTCATTTACATATGCTAATTAGTATCATATTAATTATCTGTGAATTGGGTAATTAGCCAATCTCAATTAAGGCATTGTTCATTACACTAAATGCACAGGATAGGTGTTTGAAGTTTTTTTTTTATCTTCTTTCCTCTGCGTAGGCTACTTCAACATGTGTGTGTTGGAATGTGTGTGTGTGTGTGTGTGTATGCAAGCTTTCCTGGGCTCGGTGCCACATCCGAGTCAGGCCTCACTGGCACAGTGCATTTAATAATTTAGCTGTCCCACATTATATAAGGGATGCACCCACAGCTTTCAGGATTACCAAGCATATGGTTCAGTAATGAAGCTGCTGCTTGTGAAATAGTAATGAGTGTATGAGAGTAAGAGAGAGACAGATGTGTTATACAGGCCTGCTTTGGGTTTTCAATGCGTAAGAAGATATTTAATATAATGTTAAAGATATAATGATGTAAAGTAATTTTATGTAGTTTAATGTTAACATGTTCCACATTTCAACCATCCATTTTATATGCATATAATTTTCTGTGCTGTTCACTGGATAGTTTATAATGAATGGTAAATTCATCTCCTAGGACTGCGACTTCAGCTCAGCTGTGGATTTTCTAAGTTGCTTTGGATAAAGTGTCTTATAAGAGAATATAGATGTATATAACTTATCATTTAGAGATATGGCACAGCTGTGAATTCTCAGATTTGCCTCGCTATGCACAGTGTCATCCAAAAGTCTGACTGAAAAGGCTTCCATTTTGCATTCTTTCCTAATTTAATACAAAATATTTGATTACAAATTATATTTTCAGCAACAACGTGACTACAAAATAGTATATTAGAGATATTTACATGAATTTGCTTACATTAAAACAGTAACCTAGAAATAGCATGGAATCTTGATTATTTTTTAATGTTCTATTATTCAATATATTCTTGCTCATTACGAGTTGAAATTTTATATCTGTATCTCTATAAACCTGCTTTGTGACAATGTGCATTGTTAAAGGCACTGTGTAATTAAAATTGGATTGAATTGAAAAGGTACAGTTGTGTTATAATTATTCGTTTATTATTCAGAAAAAGGTCATGCTGTACGCCATATGGCATTATAAAAAATGGTAACACATTACATCACGATTATAAGTGAACAAGGAATTATTCCAGCTTTATGAGGTATTATTAGAGTTCATAAAAATTCCGACAAGGAATCATTACAAGCTAGCAAGTTCTAATGATTTATCTCAAGCACACGATGTACTACTTTTGCTATAGCAACAAAGCTATCTTGGTGATGCTTTTTTTTTTTTTTTTTTTTTTCATTTACAACATCTTCCTCTCAACACCCTCAAGAAGCAACACCTTTTCCAGACTGCAGCTGGTTACATGCATCATGTGACTCTCAGCACAGCAGGTGATTGGTTCTGGATATGAATGCTTGTTCTGACATCTCTCAAATCTCTGTATAGTAAAACTGAAATTGCTAGAACTAAAAAAAAAATAAATCTGGGCTTAACACTGGCCCGGCTGCAGAAGCCATAATGTAAATGCTGTAATTTATTTTCTCCACAGTGGGAAGTGAAGTGCAGAGCTCAGCATGACCTGTGTGTCTTTGTGCACATGGACCTAACAGCTGTGTTGGGTATTTGCTGGAGTCCATGTGCTTGCAGAGCTGTGTCAGATGAGAGCATGAGATTCAGCGGAAGAATGACTAATGCAACACAGGAAAGGCAAAATAGCTATTAAAGGAAAAGCAAAGAGAGGCGAGAATGGGTTTAATTACCTTTGAGCAGTGTGACGTCTCATGCTGCATAAAAATGTTATGAAACACTGAAAATCTGGCCATGGTTCATGCTTCCATTTAAAATGGATTTGTGCTGTTGATTGTGGTTAGCCATTATGTTAAAAAAAAAAAAAAATGCCAACAGATCATAGCCAGCTCCAGTAGGGGGAGCTGTGGTATACCTTTTAGTGTGTGTGCACGCTGTTGTGTGTTGCGTGATGTTTAAAACACTATCAAAATGATGGATCTGAAAGCCCCGCTGCATGCATCTGGTGAAGACTGAGAATTGTCCTGCTGTTTTTACATATATTTATTCACATAGCTGACATATTTTAAGTTAGAACAATCCATAGTTATATTCTGTAATGATCTCAACACACATCATTTCCTCGCTATTGTTTATCTTGATAGTGGAAGAGAACAGCTCTCCCATCTCCCTGGGCTGCTGATCATTGGTTCTTAAGTGTCATTGTCCTATGTTATTTCTTTTTCTCTCTTCTCATTTGTATTTCATCCTTTACCTGTCCCATGATGGATCTCATGTTTCTATTATAAGTTATATTCACAGGTCTGAACAGGTTTTCTGGGAGAATAGAGGGATAAATAGGAACAATTGATCCAAACAGCGATGTGATGCTAATGTATTTTCTACATTTTGTTCTCGGGTGTGCAATCAAATACTAGAGCAGTTAAAGTTAATATTGAATATGATCCTCAGTAACTAGATAGGTAAACACTATTGCTGGAATTTAATGTCAGTTAAAGGAACACTCCAGGCTCTAATCAACACAGAAGTGATTGCCAAGGACAAGAAGGTCAAAAAACAGAAAACCTGTTTAATTAAAACTCACCTGTGAATGACGTCTAAACAGTTGTTGAATTCTGTCGATAATGTTTTGAAAGAAAATATGGAACTATTAAATTACGCAAATTAGATATTTGTTAAATTGTAGCCTCTAATGGTAAAGGTGATGAGATGGATATCTGAGAAGGTCTTACCAAATACAGTGCTGCATTCATTTCCAAATTTCAGAGTGTTTTTTTTTTTTGCAAATCACCCATTAACAGAAATAATCTAGTTTGCTGATCTGCACCAAAACAGATTCAATATAACCTAATGAAGATAATGGATATTGTTGCATCTGGCTCTAAGCTGACCCTAATGTGACATACGCTTAGGTCAGAAAGGGTTAAAAAAACTCAATCAATACAAATGACTGAGTGTTAAATCCATATCAACGCAACATACGCGACAGAAACATTGGAGATAACGGTAAATACTGTAGCAGCTCTAATTTGCTCCTATACAGTGCATTGTAGTCGGCCTTTTCTGAATAACACAAAGTTCAATGCCTTTAACAGCTGCTTGGCCTGAACTTCCAGGACTGTTTCATGTCTCTTGCATTCATCTGGCACAATCATGCTTGCTGTCTGTTTTGTGTCATATTCTGTAACTGAACTTTATTGTAAATGGTTCAAAATTAGCACAAATGTCCTTGCTGTTGTCCTAAGTAACTTAGAAAATAGAAAAGGACTTAAAAATGTGCATTTTCCTATTGACTTATTATGAATTTTCATACATTTAGTTAAATATTTATACAATGATGCTGTATTTTGTGGGATTGTGTTATGCACTAACGATGGCCTAGCTCAGTGCTTATTACAGTCAGGACAAGTTCTTATATTTTTCACTGAATACCTATAGTTATGGCCGACCATGTGAAATGAATGTATTTAATCGAAATAATAATAATAATAGTAATAACAATATCTTGAACGTAATGTGTTGGATATATTTTAGAAATAAAATAGCTCTAGTGCTCCAATAAAAAGCCAGAACATTACTGTACACATTTTAAATTCTGAACCTCATATTTGAATAGTTGGTTTATGTTCATAAATCTGTGTTGAGATTGTCACATTTACTTTAATCTTTTATAGTATTAAATGATATATACTCTGCTATATTGACATTTTTGTGACCAAATTCATCTGTTTTCTTGGAAAAAATGAAAAAGCTTTGTGGATTGAACAGACAGTTGTTTTTGCTATACAGATGTGCCACTTGGTGATCTGGAGTGAGTTTGTGGTTTTTCCGAGGCATCCTTTTTGTGCTTTCCCATGCTTCCATTATTAAAAACACTACAGCTCAGTTCTCTCTCATCACAGTTCTTGTCAGAAATACGGGTTGTATTTTGTGACCTGTTGTAATGGTCAGTGTCACTGGTAGGGAAAGTAATGCTATTAATAATGCTATTAGATTGGCAAGTGGAAGTCCGAAAACAGCTTCAGGATATTTGGTCACTAGCTTAAATGAATATATTTTTGATGTATTACTTGTACTTTTTTACTTTCACGTGCAAATCGTGCCTTTATAAGCTAAGGAATGAACAGAGTAATGGTCCGTCGAGCTGTCTTGATCCACTGGACTCCATTATTGATGCAAAGATGAGGCAGTACCTGTGCAGGCATTTAATCTAGGACACCATGCATGATTAGGAAGCTAATGGCACATTCCTTGTGCAGTCTTGTCGTATCATTGCATTCAGTATCACTGTGCTGTTTTGCTTTGTGTGAGGAGTTCATACAGTAGCTTACAGCCTTCACCTAACCACCGTGGCCACCAAAGCGCACCATGTGATGTTGCATTGGCAGTTTTGCTCATTTCACAGACAGCGGGTGCTTTTATATGGGTGTGTGTGCTGCGTTTGTTATCGTTGCTCGCCCGCAGACCCCAGCGCCAGTCCCACTGTGTCTGCCTGTCTGCGGACGCGCCTTATTTTGCATGGCAACTCGCAAGCCACACTTCATAGGGACTTTATAATAACACCCCCTGCCGAGGTGACAGCCTGATTGGATTTCTGAAGGAGTCACTCGCATGCATTTGCATACTAATTGACAAATGTGTTTTTCTTTTCTTCCCCGTTCCTCCCTCACACACCCACCCCCCCATTACCACCAACCCAGCTCCCCTTTTTTGTGCTCTCATTAAATTATAGAACTTTTTCCCAACCCTTCCAAGATGCATGAACTCTTCAGTTCCGCAGGATAATTAAAGACATTTGTGTGTTTTTATCCAGTGAGCACAACCTCCGATTTGATGAAAAGTGCACATTTGTGTATGCGCATCTCTGTATAATGGACCGGCTGGGTTAGATATGTAGGTGTTGTGTACTGTCTTGCATATGTTGTGGAGAGAAATATGGGGTCCAGCTGAGATCACATCAAGTAGGCGAAATGTGCTTCCAGAGAGAACAGACACCATGCAGATGCGTGCCTCTGTATATAGGGTTTAGGCACACATATCCTGTACACATAGACATGAACACCTTCCTTCTGTGTACCTCAACACACAAATTGAAGTGTGTGTCACCAGATGCTGCTTTTGCAGCCTGAGCATTAGCCAGGCAGTTGTTATTCTTTTTTTTTTTTTTTTTTAACTCCTACACTCTTGCAGCTTTGCCACCATTTTAATTATATGGTATAAATGGGACTCATACTCTCGGCTGGAGGCAGCTGATTGGAAAGAAAGCATGCAGGATTGTTTGCTCAAGTGCCAACATTATATACAAATGGCCCACTGTGCCGAGTGCCAGAGAATAGCAGGACTGGGAGAGTGCCAATGTCTTTCATAGCGTTAGTTTATTATATAGCGTGGCTTGAGTCAGGTGTGTGACCCTGCGAGAGATTAACTCCTTTTAACTCTGGCTTAAAAAAAGGCCAGTGACAAATGACTTGATTTAGGCATTTAGTCCGTTTGACAGAAAACGCACTTGTTATGGGCTAACTAATCATCTCCAGGATTGGGGCAGGAGGCAACACACACACACACACACACACACACACATTCCCTGGGTGGACAGTATAAATAATTCTCAGCTCACAAAGTCAGTGCACGGCATTAGAAATTAATAGAAACTCTGCTTCTAAAGGAATGGTTTCAAAGAGCTCCTGAAATGTTCATGAGCAAAGCTGATATCTCACACACACACACACACACACACACACACACACACACACACACACACACACACACACACACACACACGCACACACACACACCCATTTGCTTGCATGTCATGGGTTACCTTGAGTTCATCAACCAATCCACATAAAAATGCCTACTTTTATACAGTTTATTTGTGCACCATTTCAGCCTTTTGTTGTTTTTCTTCATAGTACCAAAAAAATGCTGCTTTTGTTCAGACACTTTTTCACTGTGTATTTCAAACGCCACATAATTTCCATTTGCTGCTTCTTTTTTTCAGCATGGAACAATAGCCAAATGCCCTTTACTCTCTATCTCTCACACAAAAGGAAAAAAATATATTGGAGACAAGCACCAAACGTGGAGTCTCCCCAGAGAGAGGCTGCGCTTGTTGTGATCGGGGTGAGCTGTGACATTGACAGCAATAGTCCTGCGTGTTCTTTCTTTTGTAAAAATGCCCATTGCAGGTGATGGATTCTAATGGAGTGCTATTCCCTCGTTTACCCACCGCTCTACCACCCACAGAAAGTTCCCGGGCTCTGCCTGCACATGAATAATTGCCCACTTGGGACTGATTTCACTGTGCAGACTGTAACTGGTGCCCTCCCTCACTCCGTCTCTTACGCCCTCCTCCCATCATTCCCTTTCTCTGCATTCTGAAGGCGTTTATTTATTTATTTTTATGTTTTTTTATTTATTTATTCCTCCTTTTTGTCCGCCACCTGTGGCACTCATATTTCACAAGTACAGCATGGACAATAAAGCACCATTACAGAGCACAACTGGCCAGCGATGCCAAGGATGTGGATGGATTTAGAAAACAGAGAGCTCTATTTTTCCCATAAAAAACCTGTTGGATTAGTGACCTTCACATGTTGCCATCTCTGTGTAAAACTACATGCTATGTTATCTTCATGTTGTTTGTGTTACTCTTCATACACACACGGCACAAGTAGGGGAGGTTCGGAACCGGTTACAGGTTGGATCATTTTTTTCTTTCTTTCATTTTCCCCCTAACCCCTCATGTATCAGTAGAATAAAAATCAGGATTAAATTATAAGAACTATATTAACAACAATATGAAGAACAAAACTTCTTAATCCTCACGTATCGATAAAACAAAACATTAAGCAATAAATTGTGTTATTTCTTTAAGATTTATTGTCACATATTAGAATTGCATGTATAGCTCCTGCACAAGTCATGGATTTTATACATACACCTAATGGCCACTTACATAGGAGCACTTTTAAACCTGCTTATTTGTACAGTCAAGTGGCAGCAGTGCAGTGCATAAAATAATGCAGCTACAGGTCAAGTGCTTCAGTTAATGTTCACATCAAACATCAGAATAGAGAAAAAAAAATGCAAGCTTTGTTAGTTTGACCATGGCATGGTTCATGGTGGCAGAAAGGCTGGTTTGAGTATTTCAGAAGCTCATGCACACCGGTCTCTAGCGTTTTCACAGAATGGTGTGAAGAAGAACAACAACAACTAGAAAAAAATATATCCAGTCTATAGGCAGAAAAGCTGTGTTGATGGGAGAATAGCCAGACTTGTTTGAGCTGACAGGAAGACTACAGTAAAATAAACACTCATAATAACCACGGTGAGCAGAAAAGCATCTCATAATGCACAAAATATAGACTGACTTTTTTCCAGCCTTCGACTGTCCAGTTTTGGTGAGCTTGTGCCCATGGTAGTCCCTATGAGGTCTTCTGCTGTTCTGTCCATCCAAAAGAAAGAAAAAAAACTACAGATATTTAAATCACTCTAGGTTTATAAATCAGCATCATATAACCTAATCATGTGTATCTTGTAAGCATTTATAGTTTATCTGCATGTCAGCAGATATTCAGGATATTAAAATAATATCTGCGCTAGTGATAATATCATAAATATTACATTTACAGATGAAGGTTGTCTCTTTGTCCTCTACAGGCCACTTGTAATGCATCATTAATCCAGGACACTGTGACCTTCCCTCTTTCGCTCACTATACATTTATGACTTGTGTTTACCATAATTACCTCCCCCACACACTTTCCTTTAATAACTCTGCTTTGATGTGTGTTCATGTGTAGGAGGTGACACCTTGATATCTTGATTAATTCCCATTCAAAATGACACATTTCCGAGATCTTATCAATGTTGTGCATTTGTGCATTTCTGAATGCCTGATGTTTCCATGACATGTCTTAAGATTATCTAGTTTTTATCCACCAAAGATATGGGACACGATACTAATAAACATTTGTAATGAAAGGAAATCAACCATCCATATCTATATTTTGGATCCAAAGAAAGAGTCAACGCATTTAAAATGGAAACAAAATCAATTAATATTTGATAATCAAGCTGCAGACCTTAGTCAGTAGCCTACGCAACTTAAACCGGTTTAGACTTGTTCAGACGACTTCAGATGTCTTTTAAGAATGTTACTTCATGATGACACAGATGCTGCAATTATTATAATATTCCTTAGTTTACTTATTTATTATTCAAATATAATATTTAAAACATTTAAAATAAACTAAAATAGTATATACTATATGCAAAACACAGATTCTCTCTCTCTCTCTCTCTCTCTCTCTCTCTCTCTCTCTCGCTCTCTCTCTCTCTCTCTCTCTCTCTAACAGAGCTGATATCTCTACACATCCTCAGCATCTTCCACCTCATGTTGTCTGTCGGTTTGCCAGCAGTGGCATATGTCGGGCTGATGGGGGCTTTGCTCTTCGTTAAACTATTAACTCTGTCTTGTTTTCCTTCCTCCTCACACACATGTACCCGGCTCTCTCTGCAGTCCACTAAATAAACCCGGCATCATTATGAGCACTACAGACTGTGACATTGCAAGCGTATAAGGCTCCGTGCAGCATAGAGCTCCAATTAGCTGTGCACAGTATGTGGCTCAAAGACGCTTTAAAAACAAACCTTCACGGCAGCGAGATTGGAAGTTGCACACAGAGAGTGTGCTAGTTGGTTGGAGTGGAAGAGTTGATGCCTGCTCAGTTTTAATAGTGACTCTGACAGTGCTGCAGGTAAAATGCTGTGCCGTAATGCTGAGGCTGTTAGGAGAATTCAGAGAGAGAGAGAGAGAGAGTTTGCAGTGTTTTCTCACCTCCAGCTCTCACTACATCTGTGCTGTTGGAGTTTAATAAATCGGCCTAGACACAGTTCAGTCCACACACAAACCTGAGATTTGTGTCGTCTTCTTCTTCTTCTTCTTCTTCTTTCTTTTCCCTCCTGTTTTCTTCTAGATTTCGCCATTTATTTAGCTATTATCCACTTACTATCAGAGCTGGTTTAGCAACTCAGTATTGAATAGCTCTCCTCATTGCTGCAAGAAACTATCGGCAAGAAAATGATTTTGCAACACTGTAAAAACCATAAATGAGTTACATTATTTGGCTGAATCCTCTTACCTCTTACATTTCAATAGAACAGCAGCATTAAACAAGAATTACATATAACAATTCACCAAAAAACTCAGTAATTAAGTTACACTAACAATATACTAAAAGGAATTAAGTCCAACATTAAATGGATTTTAAATGATTTTTTTTTTCAAGAGTTGGTGTTTAATCATTGCAATGATGAAGCTGTATGTAGGGTGAAGGTTTATTGAATTTTTTTGGAAAGAGCCTGCACATTCTTATATTATTCTTTTATCTTTTACATGGAGAAAGGTTTCAGGGTAGAGGATTTTCGCGTTGAGCCTTGTCAGTTATTTATTTCCTATATAAGCATGCCCTGTTGTGTTTATCGCTTATGTATACATATTTGGTTCACCATATATTGTTTAATTTTGGTAGCAGGAAAATGCATGTTGTGGTCTGCAGAAAAAACAGATTTCTCGTATTTATTTATTCGTAAACATGGTATTAGCTTTCACTGCTATGCTGATGACACAATTGTATGTTTCAGCAAAGCCAGATGAGAGGCACAAGCTTAATAAAATTGAAGAATGTGTAAAGGACATTAGACAATGGATGCTTAATAACTTCCTTCTACTTAATTCTGAT